>JAHBCN010007470.1:0-43416 GCA_019359885.1 Listronotus oregonensis | reverse complement strand
TATATATATATATATATATATATATATATATATATATATATATATATATATATATATATATATATATAAAATATATATAAAAAAAATGGCAAACAAAAAAAAAAAAAATTGTTATAAAGAGTTTGTGTAACAGGGATTAAAAAGTCAAATAATCAATTTAGTTATTAACAATGTAATTTATAATGTAATTTATTTATAGTAAAAAAGCGTGGGGTGCTTGATATTAAATGTTACAATTATATTAATATTTTCTAATTTTTTGGTCCCAAAACAACATTAAAGTAATGTTAATTACGAGCCTCGATTTGTAGTATATCCTATATTTGTCAATAAATCTATTATGGCTAACGGATCATAATAAAACTCGATATGGAAAAGAAAAACCCCAAAGATAACCCAGCATGAAGATCAGGAAAAAACCCTTTCCTCAAAAATAATTATTTTCTTTCCAGTAGCCTGGATTCTTGTAGAAAGGTTTTGTGCTATTTTGGACTTGGCTGCTTGTCATTTTGAGAAACTGTTATTTTATTTGTTTTATTTTGATGATCCTAGGCAGGACATTAAAACGAAGTTATAAAATAATTGTACTGTCATCGGCTCTTGACACCTATACAAATTTTTAACTTAATCGGACTTCTTGAAATTGGTAACAATTTAGTTGAAAGTTACACAGATACATAGATACATACAAGTCAAGCTAACGAAAATAGTTTAATTGGTAAGTTTATCACAGTTACTATATATTTTTAACATTTTCTGTTTTGAAAATATAAGAAAAAACTAAAATATTTCGGTAAAATTTTGTTGTAACATTTTTGATTTAAATATATTTGGGTAATGTTGCCTATAACGATGAATCGTTGCAAAAGTAAACTTTACTGTTTTGTAAACCTAATATAATTAATACGTCGTAAAAAAATAATAAATAAATAAATAGATAAGGATTTTGGTAAACTAAACTAAGATATAGATTAAAAAATAGTTGCTTAAAGTAGCTTTCACAAAAAAATTCTGGATAATGACAAAATTATAGTATATTTGTATTATAATAAAATATTTAAAATGTTTTAAAACGTATAGGAATAATACCCGTAATTTTTTAAAATTTGCAATATTGTGGTGTATGATGCAAATTGTAATAAAAGAGAGGAACGTCAAATAAAGGTTTAGCTTCGGAAACTAAGATATTCTTTAAAAAGTCTTGCTTATACAAAAAAAAATAAATAAATATGGCCACTACTTGTTGGTATTAGCCGAATGTAAATAAAAAATTAACATTATACTACTTCTGTTGCGTGTTAAGTTCTTAAGGTTTTATGACCATATATGTTATGCTTTTTGATTTAAAGAATGAAACATAGCAATTTAAAGTAATATATCTTTTTACAGTAAACTAGTTATTTTTAACCATATGTTTCTTTTAAAGTAACAAGTAGTAAAAATAGGAGTGTAGTATTTCAAAAGGATGCATTTTGTTATATTCGTGGAAAAAAATATACTGATTTAATCTTTGCCATCGAACATAGTTTTTTCTTACTACTTAAGCTAGGAGAAACAAGTCTAATTAGATTTTACTAACACGCATATTTTCGTTTTTTTGCCATTTTAAGAGCCTTTTTAAAACTTTAATAATCTTGCTATCCTTAGGCTTAAAATAGCAGAACTATTTTCCGATCTTGGGAAAAAATTTTTTTAAAATTTATAATTTTTTTTAAATATTTTTTAAAAAATTTTTTTAAAAAATATTATATTATTAATATATATTTTTTTTTTTTTTTTTTTTTTTTTTTTTTTTTTTGAATTCAAACACAATAGGACCCAAAAACACATATAAGTTAAATGCTAATCGTGCTCGACTAGATTGTGTAGTGTTATAAAACTTCCTTTTTTATTACGAGAAATGGATGTTTTTACCCCTCGATAAGTTCAGTCTTATTTATCCTTATCAGGTTATTACGAAAATTTTAAAATTCGCACTTTTTCTAGCTGGCATAGATATGTCCAATAAAACAACATTTTTCAGATAATATGTGTGTCATGTTTTTAGGTTATTTAACGATATTTTATTTTGTTAAAAAAATTATAGGAAATAATACCATACTTAATTTTTTTAATATATCATTTAGTTTTTTTTTGTTTTTCGTTCTTCATTACTTTGGGTTTCTTTTTATGCCCAATTTATATTTTAAACTTTTTATCATTCGTTTATTCATAAAAATCATAGTTAGTTTTGGATAACTGCTTCTTTATGTTTTGTACACGTTTCTACATTTTTCCGTGTACGAAATTGAAAAAAAAAATGGTATTTACAAAATATTTAATTACAGAAAAATCACGAAGGATACAAAACACCTATAAGACAAATTTTATTTAAAACAAAATATCAGATTTGAGGAAATGATTTAAAAAATTACCAGTGGCGTACCACATTTTAAAAAATTCCTCGCGGTTATATCCGTACACACGCGACTGAGTAAACTACAAAGTCATTTTTTAAACCCTTTCTAGGACACTATTAAATTAAGCTCTGGCTAAAGTTTTGTTTCGTTGTCTTTAAGCGTTAAAAAGTAATTACTCTAAAACATTTTCTTTTAATTTCTAAGACGTTGTAACTTACAACAAATATTTGTAGAGCAAAACAATATATATAAAAATAAGGAATAGACATTTTTTAAATCAACAGAGGAATCTGATCTAGTCCCCAAGGTACTAAATAATACTTGTATTGAGCCCAAATTAAAAGTATGTAGTTTTAAATACAGTTAAACAACATCTTTATATTCTCTTTAAAATTCAAGTTAAATCTTTAAAAACATCTTAAATAACCTTTGTGCACCGCGTACGTGAGTAACATTACAGCAAATATGAAAAACACACATAAATACTATGTATGTGTCACATTTTTTAAAGTAATATATTAAACATTTTTAGTAAATAAATTTTAAAATTTTAAATTTTATTTATATATATGTATATATATATATATATATATATATATATATATATATATATATATATATATATACATATATATATATATATATATATATATATATATATATATATATATATATATATATATATATATATATATATATATATATATATATATATATATATATATATATATATATATATATATATATATATATATATATATATATATATAGAGGCGTCCGGTTTCAAAAGTTTAATAAGTTTTCATATTTAGTTTTATGTGAGAGGGGTTAACTATAATAAAGTGTTTCAACAAAAATATAATTTAGGTATAATAAAGAAGGTTTGATAAAATGGGATGTAAGAGTTGAAAGCAATAGGGATCAATATTATGAAAAACTTCAATGTTACAATAGGAATTATGAACTAATGAAATATTTACTGCACTGTGGTTTTATTTCATTGATATACAAAAACTAAATTTAAGTCCATCTTTCTTCAATATTAACCAATTATATCCTCACCATTTGCACTTCTTCATTGATATTGCAGTGTCAATAATATTCTTTGTGAGAAAGTTAATTATTGGTTGTGTTTCTCCAATCCAATCCAGTGTTTTTTTAAAAGACATAACATCTTTTATTTTGCTTTTTAATTAATGAATTTGGAATAGTCTAGTTTGATTAGTTAGTTTTCCTTTTCTTAGTACCGATTTGTATGGTACCAACATCTGATCTAAAGTTGACTTCCTTAACAACAATACATTTACCTGTTGTTTGAATGCTTTTTATAGATATTCTCTTAAGCTGAACTTGAAATGCCATTGATTGGGTTCAGACAGCCTCAATAGTTTTTCCAGTGAAGTATTATAATCTTTCTCGAGATCAAGTACGGTTGGCTATCAGAAATATTTCTGGTATTCCTTTGGATGAAGAAGTACGTTTTTTTCACTTTTTCTCAGCTTTCCAAAACTCTATCCGGCGGCAGAAAGAGTGCTTACGACGGGAAATATTACGTAATATTCTGACTGAAGATTCAAAAAGCCAATGCATAAGCATGCCAATCATAATAGAGTTCTTATTTGCCCAGGCATCCATGCAAAGAGCTTTACTGAATGGTAGCATCTGCAAGATTTAGGGTTGAAATTGTGATTAACCATTGATACAATTTCATTAGATCCCTTTCCTCCATGTTTTCGGTCCATGTGTAGCATGCATCTTCTTTGTCTGTGTTGGGATTTTTAGGTGGCCTTAACATATCGTAAAGTTGTACAAAAAATTTCTAGGAATAATAGGCTGACTGGTCTGACGCGGCAGAACCAAGTTTTTGACAATCAACAGTTTATGTATCCGTCGGCTGTTTGCATGCAAAAAGCTTTGGCCTTAAGTTTGTGAACTCTCAATTTGCACATTAATTCTGCCTTACTTTCACTATTTGTGCCGCTGTTATTTGACATTTCAAGCTAATACATTCAGAACATGCATCTGTAGCGGAGCTCGAAAGCTTATATTAAAATCTCTAGTGAAAATATCCCTAAAATAATCATATTTCACGGTCTGTATTTTCACTACGCTTCCAGAGTTTCCGAATACTCAAATCACTGCTATATTGACGTTCGACCTGTTCCTTGTGTAGTGAGATTCGACACAGTTTAACTTTTTAATAAAATTTGTGACTCTTTGCTTTTTTCAACATAAAGCATTTTTCGGTACCTCCACGATTTTCTTTAGAGGACAACCTCCTATGATCGTGCGCCTCTGGATTACACAGGTTTTTACTGATAACTAGATCAACACAGGGGTACATACCTTGCAATTTTTGCTTAAGTAGCTTTCCAATTTGAAGGGTTCGGAATCTTTTTTCTACCTTTACCAGGGGTAATAACAGCAACAGAATCCTCCATAGAACTTCACACACAGTAAAGTAAGTAAAAATATTCTTAGAAAACGTTCAAATTAATCAAAAAATATCTCAAAAAACCTTTACGTATTGCAATCAAACGAGCATTAAACAAACTAAACACGTGAAAACGGATCAAAACACGTTACAGAATAAAAGCAGTTTTGATACCGTGAGACAATAATGTATTTTTTTTACTACAGGATGTAGGTAGTTTTTATACCCACATAAAGGGATGGAAGGAAAGAGTTTTGAAACAGTGTTTACCCAGGACTGAGAGAGTTCTGTTACCGTAGCCGGATTATCATATTTAATTTTTATGAATACTTTTGCTGCAGATATAATTTACAAACAGACAAAGGAGCAATTTTAGATGGCAGCACTGCCTTTACCTAATTTTTTTTATAAAATGGATTTAGAGAGTTCTGAAACCGGACGCCTCATATATATATATATATATATATATATATATATATATATATATATATATATATATATATATATATATATATATATATATATATATATATATATATATATATATATATATACAGGGTGATTCATGAGGAATTGTCAATACTTCAGGTACGTAGTCAGGGTCCAAAAATAAATATAAAAGTTCACACAAATATGGGTCCGCAAGGCCTTCGAAATACATGGTGTTAAAGTTTTAGTTAATTTTTCCTTTTTCGTAAATAAAATCTATGATAATGTAAATATTGAAGTAAAAATTGGTATCCGGGGTTTTTTTGCATGACGCATTCGAATCTAATCTTAGTACTGCTATTACTTGTAGGGGGTGCCACCTACACGTCTTTTTACTATTTTGAACAATCACAACTTTTTGGTACGGCTCTGTATTACATGTTTAAGTAAATTAAATAATTGTTTTGTCATTTTTACATTAAAAAGGTATACCTGTTAAAAGTTGATATCAGCAACCGTTTTCGAGATATTTGGATTTAAAAAAAATACGACGCACCTGATTTTATTATAGCAAAATTTAAAAAAAATAAAACAAAATGTATAATTAAACAATATGTATTTTAATTTTCAATAAAATTATAATTCTTTAATTATGTTTAGCAAAACATAAGCTAGGTTTTATAATTAAAAAAAAAATGTTTCAAAACAAAACTTTAACACCCTGTATTTCTGAAACGAAGGCCTTGGGGACTCATATTTGTATAGATTTTATGTATATTTTTGGACCCTAAATACGTACCTAAAGTATTGACATTTTCTTATGAATCACCCTGACATATTATATCCCTATATACTGTTAAACGTAAGATGCCGTTTTTCTCTTTTAATTAGGTTGTAAAATATCTTAATTTTTGAATCAAATTACCTAACATCGATTTCAATAAGTAATAAATATTAAGTCAACATTTGTACCTATTTTAAATTGACGTTAATAGTGTTAAAAAACTATCCAGCGACATATATAACTGAACAGCAATTAAATTACTCCATTTGTATTATTCTAAAAACTCAAATAAAACACACTTTTTCTTACCTCCAGTTCGGATTTACTATCATTGGCGTAATAGCATTTTTCACTTTCGTTAGAAGTACCAGAGCGTAAAAATCACCCATTATCATTTTTATTTCCTGATTTTTTAATATGTTATGCAGGAAATGTAGTCTTACGCAAAAATACTATATTATTTGCCAACATATAAATTAAATTACAAATTAATATTATCAAAATAAAATCAAAGTAATTAACTGTTTAGTAATTATTATTATTTTTTAATGATAAGGTAACGCTGAATATGTATATGTATATTTAAATAATATTCCTACTGGTTTGATGTAGGTCAGATATAAACGAAACATTATTTTAATAATATTAAGCGTATATTAAAGACAAATTCAGACCAACGCTTAACATATTGCACGTTTATATAACCAAAAGAAAATGCCAGTTTCTGTTATTTAGGATAATTTGTATATAAACCACTTTTCCTAGTATAAAAAAGACTTTATTTAAATAGTTATAAACATATCTATGAATTATATAACACAATAGCAAAAATATAAATCAAGAATATTGCAAAGCAAAATAATAAAAATTAATATTTAATTATTTATTGTTAAATTTTATTAACAATAGTATCTTATGAAATTCGGAATTTTTTCTTTGGAAACGATTATAATAATTTATGTAAATAGGTACTTACCCAATTTTTATACATTTCTTCTAATAACAAATAAATGTGTAGTTATTTATATGATATTTTATGTTTTTTTAAATATTATAAATCTCGGTCAGAAAATCCCAGTCAATATATCCCGATCATTAATATCCCATGCCAAAATATCCCATACAAAAAAATTCCATGACAAAAACATCCTATAAAAAAATATCCCATAAAAAAAATTCTATGACAAAAACTTACTAATACAAAAATATCCCTATCTTTCCCATTATGTGTAACCAAAACTAACCAAAACTCACCACAACTAACCATCATCTTCTATATTGCTAGTACAAAAACGTGCTTTGCATTTCTTAGTATTGTAATTAACACATCTCATTAAAACTAACCACAACTAACCATCATCTTCCATATTGCTAGTACAAACACTTGCTCTGCAATGGTTAGTTGTAGTTAGTTTTGATGGCGATGTGTTAATTACACTACAAAGAAATGCAGAGCACGTGTTTGTACTAGCAATATAGAAAATGATGGTTAGTTGTGGTTAGTTTTGGGTAGTTTTGGTTACACGTAATGAAAAAGATAAGGATATTTTTGTATTAGTAAGTTTTTGCCATATGGAATGTTTTGTATGGGATTTTCTGACCAGCCACCGTTCCAAGTAAAAGTGTGCAGTTTTAAGAATTTTTCCTTTACTTGTGCCCTAAAATCTGCTTAGATACCAAATTTTAAGTTTCTACTCAGTCGAGTCAGTAGTGAAAAAGGCGATTTTCAAAATCAAATATGTTAAAAATCACTTGACATAACTTACACAAATTATCCAGGTAATAAGAATACTTATGTTAATTTACATACGCTAAAACCTTTGGTGTAATATACACACTAGGTGCGTCAGGCCGGGACTTAGCTTCCAGTTTGTTTACGGTTGGTTTCCTGTAATACTTTAAAGAAAAATTTAACAAGATATGTTTATTTTTACAGATCAAGTTTTCGTTTTTCCCTTTCTTGTCTACAGATTTTTTTTTTAAATACAAATATGACTTATTAACGGTATAATAGGTTCTTGTGGTGGCATAAGAATATACTACTTCTTTTTTAGGATGCAAATATTCTTTAGGATTATTAATTTATCAGTCAGATTATTTAATCTTTTTACTTTCGTATATCTTTTTAAAGGGTGATTTCCACCTAGGGGTTTTAACCAGGAGTTTAACATCTAGCGTGTAAAAGCTTCGACTTTTGAGATTTCCACTTACGAGTCATGGGTAATCTGAAGAAGGACGCAGGTCAAAGTTTATTCAAGAAAAGCTTTTAAAACTGTTATTTTGCTGAGTTGATCATTGGATCACTATTCAGTATATCAATTACTTATAATGGATCACTTAATAACAAAGCTGTTGTTGCTAATAATAAAATATCTTTTAAACTTATTGCTAGTCTGAGAGATGGAGCCCTGATTTCGCCGTCGTCGATATTATAGAAGCTTCCATTACAATGTGTTCATTCCAATCCCAATAGCTACAATTCCTCGCAGGCAGTCACCCTAGTGGATACAGAGGACCGTCATAAATGATATGCTTGAAAATATGGTAGGTATTTATAAAACCAAACAAAATCCCAAAGGACGGACACATAGAAAGGGGGTGGCGGAATATTGTACGTACAGCCTCACTTAAAATTAATATGTATCAAAGTTACGGCATTACCAGAAGAAAAGAAATCCTTTTAAAGGGCGTTATTGCGCATGGATTGGAAGTTTTACCGGCGTGCTTGAAAAAACCTAAGAGTTTGCTGATGGGGGACGTCTCAGGTGTTATGGGTAAAACCCCTTAAGTGGGGAACAACCTTTATAAAGTAAAGAAGAAGCTTACAGGGGTCTGGGCTACTTTTGATTGGGGGGCTTACAAATAAAAGATCAAGAGATAAAATTAACCCTATGAAGTGAATTGGATCTACAATACTTTTAAATTTCTTCCTATCAATGGGATATAAAGCACGACTACTTGTATTGACAATGCAACATTTTTGTTTGCTGAGAATCTTTGTGGACATGTTGATATGTAGGTATCAATATACCTGGATAACTTTAATAATTACCATTTGTTATTTATGATTAAACATAACAATTTAGTATTCTTTTTTATTACTTTATTAGCTAAACTTTATAATACGTTAATTCTTTAGAAACAAAATCTATAAGAAATATTAATCCGTCTTAATATCTTAACCACTAAGGTTTGCAAATCATGCCGCTTTTTTGTTATTTGACAACTTTTTGTTTCAATAGAGTGGACTATTACAGTAATAAAATTGTTGAACTGCTTAGCCTAAGGAATGTAAATTGTACTTTCGCTCTTTAATAGAAACTGCAAAATAACCAGCGGATTTTTATTTATTATTAGATTGGATTGCAAATTTTACGTTATGCTTACGTATTTGCAAATAAAGTAAGTATCCAACTCTTACGTCAGAGATAAATATATACGGTTTGTTTTATTACAATAAAAAAATAACGGAAATTTTATTTGTTACATTATCGTTAATAGCTATTTAGGTGTATTAATTAGGGCGATTAATGATCTCAACCTTTATTGCGCTCGCTGGGCTCACGAGCTAAGGGTTGGGATCATTAATGCCAATTAGATATATTTCAATTTTGGACAACCAACTTGAAAGATGTTTTAAAGGTTGTTAAAGTTTATAAATAATTATAATACTTCATAAATAAAATAAATGTCTAAATTTGTATATTTTTACTTGCCTATACTATAATCGTTAATAATACGTTGATAATACTCATAAATAAACGATCGCCCAAAAACATTGTTAATCCAATTTCGTTTTTGTAAAGCAAAATTTGTAATAAGCCATATTTAAAGTCCCTTTTAACAGTATCCTTTCTTATCTGCGGTATACATGCAATTTAGGATAGTTTTTAAAACGGTATATGTCCCCAAACTTTGGGTAGATGATAATAGTGTCAAAATAATTGAGAACCTTTTAAACATGCAACTTTAACGATATGGACTTAGAGTAAGGTTTACAATCTGGATATTCTAAGGTTGAAGAAATGAACAAATTGAAAAAATTGGCTTTTTAAGATGGACCACTTCATGCTACTCTCTTGAAAGCTACTAAGGAAAAATAGCTACAAAACAGCGACATGTCCTCTACAGCTCGTCGGTAGACAAAAGGACGAAGTTTTTTTTTCTATTAAAGGCTTATTTTCCAGACATGGAAACAGCATTTTAAGAATTGTCTGATTTCAGATATATACAAAATATATGGATAAAAAGGGGGTAAATACTTTTTGGCTAAAAAATAATCCGAGGTTTTGACTATGAATATAAAGTGGTTAAACCAGTTCCTTTTAAAAGTACGCCTCCAAGGTTAGTTCTGGTTATATAAATCTTTGAGTGGATTTAGTTTAGTGTAATCTAGATTTTTTTCTCAAATTCTGAGAATTGGGGTGTTTTTGAAATGACATGTGTCAAACATGTCACTTCAGCGATGTGTAGGTAATTTAAAAAACAACACTTTCTTTTTTGCTTGACTTATAAGATTTTATAATGCAAACTAAAATATATTGACCTACAAAACTATTGGGCATTTAGCAAGACCCACCCTCATTATGTCAAATTTATGTTTTTATGTAATTTAAAAATAACCTGCTGATTTTGCGAAGTAGCTAGATAAATAATAGTAAAATGGTATGGTTATACTGGCCTACAAAAATCAGGAGTCTTTTGCCCTGACCTACACCTTAAACATATTTGACGCATGTCATCTAAGAAGTTTCAAAGAAGTATTTTTTATTTTAGGACCGATGCCTAGAATATAAGGTTTCGAAAAAATAATATCTGATTTGCACACTGACAATAAGCACTCTAAATGAAAAGCAAGCACCTAATAAAATATATTCAGGAGAGCTGGACCATCTCCTGAATTATAAAAACATGGTCGAAGAAGTTGGACTAAATTTAAGTTGAAATAATAATAGGTTGAAATCTATTTTAATACAGATACAAAATTAGATCCGTAAAAGATTTTATATCTTCAGGGAGGTTTCTGACAAAGTGAAGATTTTAGCAAACCCGGTTTTATGTGAAATTGAGGGCGTACTGCATAATTAAGTAATGAATTTGATTGATTTTACATTTTATAATTATTACCCCTAAAAACCGAAGAAGGTTTGGCAAGAAGCGCACCATGCAAATTCTAAATATATCAAGAGCCACAGTTTAGGATTTATTAAATAACTTATGTTAGAAGTATATTGGATTTGTCCCAAAATTTAATACATTTTCTTTATTTTTTATATTTTTTATTAATTTTTTTTGCTGGAAATGTATATGTAAATTTTCATAAACGAGTTTTAAAATAGCCATTTACATCGTTAAGATTGTTTATTCCACTTAGCTACTTAAATATTTTTTTTCTACAAATGTGTTAAAAATTTAATTTTTAACACTATCTAGATGCCTTAAAAATGTTGCTTTAAAGCTCCAGTGCATTAAAGTTACATTTTAAAGCACTAGTGTTAAAAGTGAAATGTCAAATTTTAAAAGGTGACGTCAACATTTATTTATTTACTAACCTTTATATTAATTGTACAATTTAAACAACTTAAAAATAAATTCTTTTCACAGTTCTAGCATTCTCCGTAGTTGAGGTGGATTGAACAGAAGAAACCGCATTCTTAGTCGACCTTGACCAAATCTTTGCTTTTTCCTTAAAATACGCAAAGAATATATTTTCGGTATATTTTCCAGCAACACTTTTCTCCTTAGACCAATTCATAAACTTATTGTAGATGTAGGAAATATTATATTGTATACAAGATTTCCTGGGTAGTGAAGTGCAGTGCAAATCCAGCGATGCTCTACTGGCCGCTTCACCTATCTCTTTAAATCGATGGATGCAATAAATACTTTCTTCAACATTTTCTTCCATTTCAAGTTGATTTTAAAGATAGGATTATGCAGAAAAATTAGGGTAAATTAAGTTAACAAAAATTAAGTTAATATAAATTAAAACATTTGTGTAAAACATGCAAATCCGTTTAAAAATAATAAAAAAATTCAGCATGCGTAGGGCAAATCACTGTTAATAGGGTTTTCGTGATTTCTATTTTATTGGCGCTCTCGCTGCCAGGCTGTCCGGTAATTTGCTAACTTTTAAATAAATATTTGTATAAAAAATATATAATTTTGTTACATTTTTTCATAACGCATGGGAAAGACGAGTTTCTGTAACCCTATTTTATGATGCTATTGTGTAGGAGTTTAATTATTTTTAAAAGGAGACGTTTATTTCATTTAACGTTAAGGTTAAAAAATGAATATAAGTTAAGAAAGATAAAAGTTGGTTATCTTGTTAACTTAATTAACTTAACTTAATTTTTAATGTATGTGTATAATTGAAACCATTTGATCACATAATGTTTATCTTTTCTTGTGTTACTTTAACTTATTTTAACTTAATTTAATTTTTCTGCATAATCTTAACTTAAGTAAAAAATAAAACGAGCTCAAACTGACACGATGCGATGTGTCAAATGTGAAGTAAACATGCCGTAACCAACCAGCATCAACACTTTTATCTTCATTAATAAATGCCAACTTAATTATTTTTATTACGATTCACGGAATATATTTTCAATTTTTAACTGCATTATTGCTTTGTAAAAAACATTGTTGAATTAGTGAAAGTACGTTTTAAAGACTCATTGATTGCAGAACTGCTCGCTCATTCTGCAAACTTTCACATTTTGCTTAATGATTTAACATGCTTATATCATAAATATTATCTAATTCTATTTAAATGCATAGTTAATTAAATGAAGCCGAGAAATCCAAGCCATCATCCTATTATTCCTTCATTATTATGCCAAAATTAAACTGTAAGCTCTTTTTACTTTTCCAACGGAATGCATTTGTTCCAATTCTTTATGCTACACTCCATTATTAAAAGCAATTGGTGACATAGTCGAAGAATTTGTTCTAATTTTTGATGCATTACAATGGCTAATCTTGAAAATTATAACATGGCTTAACTTCATAAGTAATATCTATGAAATTATTATTGTTATGTCTATTTTTAAAATGAATATATTTAACTTACATGAATTTTTATGGTTTAAAAAATTATTATAACAATAGTTACATAAATTTTTTGATAAATCAAATTTATGGCTTAACTTAATGGATAATGCTTAATTGTTTGCTTTTTAGTAACTAATATTTTACTTTGTATAGCACTATATTTAGTTACATATGTGTAATCTGTTTCTTGGTACATTTTCTGTTATACATATTTTGTATTATTATATCTTAACTTTGAAATTATGAATACTAAATTAAGAATTTTAATTTTGGTAATATTACCAATAAAAATGTCACATTGAAACCATTTTTACTTGTTGCAAAACCAAGTCGATACAAGTAGGAATGAAACAAATATATGCCCAGATTATTTTTTATTGTTTAATTAAAAATATAATTACCGGTCTAACTGATAATTAAATTTTTTAAATTGAAGGAAAAAATGTGGTCACATTATCCAGTTTAGGAAAATAAGTATTTAAAAGGAATTTAAAAATATTGCCTACTAACACTTCACCCGCGTGGACCAAAAATTTTGGCTGTTTTTTTTCGGTTCTCGCAGGATATTGCTTCCCTCTTACTCTATTGCGTCACATCAGATCAGAGCTTCGTCTTCTGCCATAGGCTTCGCGGCGTAGCGCGCGTCATGCGATTAAGCAATGCTTTATTTTATTATATTTTATTTGTTATTATTTTCTAATATGAATGGCATTTGTAAATAAGTTAATACAAATTTTTTATACATCTCCCCTTTTAATCCCATGTCTACCACTTTCTACTTTTCTGGGTAATCAAGCCTAATTACCAATTTACCTAATTAACAACTTTGAAAATGTCAATATACAAACTTTCATCTCCATTTTAACCCTCTTAAGGATGTTATTTTTAAATTTTAAATAAAACAGATCATCTTAAAATGGAATCAATAGCCTACGTACCAATTTTTATACTTCTAAGTCTAGAAATGACAAAGTTCCATAACATTTTTATCCTCCATTCTACCCAGTTAGGGGCAAGTATTTTAAAATCCTTTCTTAGCTGATGTCTTCTATTTTTTTAAGTAATGAGAATCCTAATTCCCAACTACCATATTTACAACTTCAAAAAAGGCGATTTTTTTATACAAACGTTCATCCCAATTTTAACACCTTAAGAAATCTGTTCCAAAAATGGTAAAACAGATTATTTTAACCCTAATTAATAGCCTACATACCAATTTTTATACTTTTTTATACTCCAAAAATGACGATATCTGTTATCTCCAAGACAATTTTTCTTTACAAACTTTCATTCCTATTTAAACCCCCTTCCCAGGGAATGTAATTTCAAAAATATTAAAACAGTTATTTATCGTATCCTTAGCCTACATACCAATTTTCATATTTTTAAGTTCAGAAATGGAAAATTTCAGAGAAAGTTTGACCTCCATTCCACCCTTCAGGAGTAGATTTTTCCAAAATTCTTTCTAAGCTGTCGTCTCCAAGTTTTCTGGGAAAACATAAGTTTAATTACCAACTCACATATGTACAGCTTCAAACATGATAATTTTTCTATTTAAATCTATATCCCCATTTAAACCCCTTTCCCCACAAGGGATATAATTTCAAATATGTTAAAACAAAAATTTTAATAGTAATCAATAGCCTACATACAAATTTTCATACTTTCAAGCCCAGGAATCATAATGTTAGATATTAACTTTCACCCCCCATTATACCAGTATATATATAATATATATATATATTATATATATATAATTTTATATATATATATATATATATATATATATATATATATATATATATATATATATATATATATATATATATATATATATATATATATATATATATATATATATATATATATAGTGAATAAGTGAGTGACCTTTCGCTTTTATAAATACAAGGTGATTGATGGTCGATGGTACCTTAGAAATTTATAGAAAATGGGACATCATTCGATTTAAGAAGTAATGCAGAGTCTAAGCAAAATAATTAGATATACAAACAGACGTCTTGGCAATATTTAAAAAATACCAAAAATAATGTTATAACTCTGTCGCATACGATTAAATTTAAAATATCTCCATTGGCAGGGCCGGAGCGAACAGCTTCTCATTGGGGGAGGTGATTTGGGCGCCCCTAGCCCAATTTTTAAATTAAGTATACTGCGTCACACACTTACAGGAAAGCTTTGTTCTCGCACCCACCGACAGGCTGTAGAGGATATGTCGCTTTTTTGGGTATTTTCACGGCTTCTGTTCCAAGGAGTTCGCAAGTATAATTCCTCTGGCAGCTCCCAACAGAGTAACACATAGTGTCACTTTTATGATTTTTTACAGTCCACTAAGCGGTTCCAAACTTTCCACTCTCTTCCTTCGGTTATTCCCAGAGTGTCCAGACTGGAATCTACGACACGCAAAAGTTTTCCTTTTCCCAAATCCAATAATATTTTGTCTTGTGTGAATAAACTCCTTCTTATCACCTGAAGACACCCACCTGCGTTAGTATTTAAGCCCAAGCTGTGGATGTAACAAGATTTAAAAAAATAAAAAATGTTTATGTAAAAAACAATACTTATCGTTAAACTTATTTATGTTATTTGCATGACGTGACATTATTGTATTATACTTTTATACAAATTATAAATTTATACATTATTGTATTTACCCTAAAACACAAACAACCAATCCAAATCATGGTATTTTTTTTACTTTGCTTGACGCTTACCGATTACGATGAGTTTGTCCATTCGGAGGCGCTGACAACAAATCTAAAGTAAATTTGGTAATTGTCTCGAGAGTGAAAAAGAGGTTAGTTTGATTTTCAACTTTGATGATGAATATCTCAAAAATGAAACGTTACCAAAAAATATTTTTTCAGATCCTAATAACCCCCAAAAACCCCTAACCAAATTTGGTCAAAATCGGAGAGGAGGCAACTTTCGAGACAATTACCCTAAATTTTTTTGACGTTTTATTTTCGAGATATAAATTATTAAATATGATAAATAATTAAATAAAATCTTTTCCACTATCTTGCCCTTCTTTTATCATAAATTTGGTGATAAATAAACTAAACTATAATACAATTTTTGACATTTATCAAAAACTGTCGTGTTTTTATTTTTGGTAAAAATAGAAAACTAATAGAAATATCAACCATTTTAAAGCAAATGATATAAAATCTAATATTACACAATTAAACGCGGTAAAGAAAATTAAATAATTAGGTATATTAAATAATTTTAAATATTCTGTAATAGTTTTCCTTAGAAACCAAAAATGTTGAACAAAAAATCAGAAAAACAGTGAAAGTGTATTAAGTTTGAATTTGACATTTGTTAACTTTTAATGGTTACAATTATTTATTATAAGTTTGGAACTGACCGTATTATTCATTGCGCAAACTCAGCCGGGTTTTTTTCCCCTATACCCGCTTGACTTTTTGCCCTGCATGCGTAAAAGATTTTCTACAGCAGGGGCTTTCCTTAATTTTCAAACTTGAATAACAAAAAGAAGGCAGAAATAAATTTTCTAAACCATAAACCATATCCCTTAAATTCTAATTTTACTGATACAATTTTTACCTTTTTTTACATTATTGCGTAAAAAATATAGATATAAGGATATGCGGGTATGTGGTCACAAACCTGTATTTTTAGTAATTAAATGTATGAGACTTACAGTGTCTTTGTAGTCGTCTGCAAGAACTGACCCATACTTTTTTGTGAAGAAAATCCATTTTTTTTTTTCACGGCGGCTGGCAGCACCTGATTTTTTTTTTATTTTTGTATTTTATGCATTTTATTTTTTTTAACCTATTCTTAACTAACCATCACTAACACACAACACACAATGAACAAGTATTAATATTTGCACTGATGCACTTTAACCAGAACGCAGTGAATATGAAACATAAAACCAATAAAAAAATATTGACAAAAATAATAAATAATTTACTCTTAGCTGATAAAGTTTGTTGGTAATCTTATAAGATAAACAAAATATTTCCAAAAGTCACAATTGGTTAAAATACTTTAATACAGTACCGACAAAGATTCCATTGAAAATATCTGTATCAAAGCCCGTATGTTTAGCAGATATGATAAATCGCCGCCAAAGCTATGAGATTTCGGTGGCGTTAGACAAAACAAGACTCGAAAAATGGCATTTATAACAAATAAAACTTTTTAGGTTACAAAGCGTTACAGAATAGCAAATATCAATTTTTATGGGATGCTGATGTTTTTTTTAAATAGTATTCTTTATTTTGGGTAATTGCGATTTAAAAAAACTTCTCCTCAATTTGAAGCCCCTTTAAAAGAAAATTTGGCGCCCCCATCGATCACCTTTGGGGGTGGAACCTCCCCCTTCCCCCCTGTTCCATTGGTCCTCCACTGTCGTTAGACATGTACCTTTTTATGTATTTTTAGGGTGGTGGAGTTCATTGTAATACACCAAAGTGGCAAATATGATTTTTTTTTCTGCGGTAATTTTTTAGTTATTGCAATTATTTTGTGATGACGTCGTATGTGTATTTAATGGGCATACTTTTTTAATTTTATTTGTCTTTTTGTGTTAAACTAAGAGCCCGTTTTAACACATGATATTTTTTTGCTGTCTTTGTTTTAATATTCTTTAAACTATTTTTTCAGTAATTTTAATCTCTATAAGACTCTAGTTGCAAAAGTAAATAAATATACGAAATAATTACATTTAATGACATTAACTGCATTCTTGCTGAGTTAAATAAATTACTCCCTCAGTGGGAGACAAGTATGATCTAAAAATAATCTAATTATTATGCAGCATTTAAGTGTGGGTACGAATAGTGGGATGATAATATTTATAATAAGAAATTTTAAGTATTGGTCTTGCAGTCAAAAATATCATTGTGTTTTGGTTTTTTTTTCTGGTTTTTACCTGAATATATTAATATGTACCGGGTGTCCAAATAAGAAAAGGCGCCGGCTGTATCTCGAAAATATATTTATCGCACAGCGTTGACAGGAATATATTTGGTCAAACTGACCAAGAGAAATAGCTAAAAACTATTTTTAAATTTCCAAAATCACCGCGAGATGGCGCAATCCCAACAGAAAATTAAAAAAACCTATTTTTTCTTCAAAATTAGCGATTATTAGGTACAATTTTGAAAACATCAGCAAAAACTCTAATAAATGAGATTGGTTTAGGACTTTTTTTCATATTTCCGCGAATACGGGTGGGGCAAGAGGATAAATAATGCAACTTTTAAATGGCTCCATTTCCCACATCTTTTATCGAAAGTGGCTTAAGTGGATACTCGTTTGAAAGTGGTTTGTAGTTCACCAACAAGAGGTCATTGTTTAAGAAAAACTCAGTTTTTTGAGATTTTGTCGAGAAAATTAATTACAACAATATAATTTTTATTGTAGGTTAAGAAGAGAAAAAAAACCTACGCTTTGGCGAAAATTGCGTTTTGATATCTGCATTCGTTTTCTAGTTATTTCAAAATATCCTGTTTTCCAACTGATAAAATTAAGAATTATTTAAAATAGTCTTTGTGATAGAATAAAAGAATAATTACTTTAATTATAATAATTAATTTAATAGTTAATAAATGCCCCAATAACCGCACTTTCATGTTTTCGTAATTATTCTTTTTTTTTTCTGTCACATTGTCTGATTAATTGTTAATATTTTTTATCGGTTAAAAAACAGGTTAATTTGAAATAACTCAATAAAGAATGCAAAGAAAAAACGCGGTTTTTGTCAAAGTGTAGGGTTTTTTTTTACAAAATCTGAAAAAATACGAGTTTTTCTGAAACAACGCCCTCTTGTTGTTGAACTACAAACTTGCCGACATCGAAAAGAACGACATTCAAAAGAGCCTTAAATGTTCTTTTAATCGAGTACTCACTTAAACGACTTTCGATAAAAAATGTGGGAGATAGAGCCATTTAAAAGTTGCATTATTTATTATCTTCCCCCACCCTTATTATTAGAAATACGACAAAAAGCCCTTTACCAAACTGATGCATAAAGACACAAGTTTTGACGTCATGGGGGGGCTTACCAGCATTTCCAAACAAAGCCATGATAAAGCAAATGCCCATCAGCGATTTTAATTTCAGTTTATTTTAGTTTAATCGCAATAAAACTGTTAAAAGGGAATTATTCGGGTGATTTGTGCACATTTTAAAGTTTTAATACTGGAAGAGGGTATACCTTAAAAACTTAAAAAATTTTTACAAACTATTTGTTTAATACATTTTTAAACCCAAATCAAAACGTTTGCACCTTTATTTCAAAGCAAAAGCACGCCAAAAACCATAATTAAAAATGCCTTATGGGCATTTACATGTTATTATCCGTTTGTTCAGAAAGGTTGTTAAGCTCCGCCCCCAAGCGTGACGTCACGACTTAGGGAGTCCATTGGAGTTTCTGCTGACGTTATCAAAGTTGTACCTAATACTAGCTACCCGGTACCGTCCGGACCCGCGCCGCCAATTTGCCTGCACACATACTTGCGTTTTTGCTGCGGTTCCATATAAAACAATGTTTCGAAACAACCGCGACGGACCCACACCGCGCCGCACGGCGCCGTTACGGGATCGGACACAACTGTGCATCACTTGATCTATCTGTTAGTACTTTAGGCCCTAATTCCGGCGCCGCAGTGGTGCCGGACGGTTAAAAACCGCAAGTGTGCAGCGGGGCTAAGGCACCAAAAAAATTAAATAAGAGAAAAATTATTATTTAGATGCTCTCGTAAGGTTTTAATTTATGCATGATATAAAGTAGACCTTCCTTTTTGGGATACCTGAGCATTTTGTTTTTAAGAGATTGCCTAAGTATTTTAACTAGTTGCTTGATACTTTTAGTATTGGTCTATTACTTTCTTATCCTTACTAACTTGGTACTAAAATATTTCCAAAAAAAATATATATATTTTTAAAATTACTTAGAGTTAAAGATATCACGTATCTGCAAGGTCTACAGGCTTTGAATTCTCCTATTTGTGTTTGGAAAATGAATTGGGGTAACATTGGTTATGGTATTGCACTAGTATTAGTCTTTTTTGTTTAACACTGCAAACCACGCGTACATATCTGACATATACATACATGGGTTAAGTTTTATAAAGGCCCCTGCAGACGGGACAGTAGTGGCGTCCAGTAGACCTAGCAATTAATGGCTGCCAGTAATTGTCTACCTACTGTCTACGTGTGATGGGGTGCTAGACGCTCCAACGGCCAGTGCCCACTGGCTGCCAGTAAAGACAAACTAATATAAGATTATTGTCCGCTCAGAGGACATTAGCGTGGGTCCGGGGGTTTTTCCTTAAAAGGGCCAGTAGAACACTGGACGCTGTGGGAAAGTTGTCGATCCGGATTGTAGCGATGAGTTCTGGTAATGGTGAGCAGAAAAAAACACCGAGTGTTAAGTGGAGTGCCGATAACATAACAGTGTTTTTGGAGTGCTATGTAAATTATTAAGTGCTGTGGAATATCCGTCACCCACACTATGTCAACAAGGCTAAGAGAGAGAATGCGATGTCTAAATTGAATAATTAATTAGTTGTTTTGGGACTACAAGTATCTGATATGGGATTTCTTAAAGCTAGAATCAAAGCTATCAATGATAAGAGTTCATTGAATTGGTCCACACTTATCCTAAGAATTTTTATATATTCTTAAAAATCTTCATCAGCAAGTTCTCTTAAAATCGTTGATGAAGCTCCTATGTTACTGCGATGTCCCACCCAATCCTTGGCCCAACAAGATCTATTACTTTTTAGTACCCCATGCAATTCTTTTCGCCATTCACCCGAAATAAGTTTTTTTTTTTTTTGGCATTTTTCAGAACTTTTTCCCCGGGGTGGTTTGGGCATGGTTGTTGTTTTGGACAATACAGTGGCCGCCACTTGTGGATGCCACTGTCTCCGTCTGCAAGGGCCTTAAGACAGGATAGTGACGCCTGGACTTATTAATTTTTTTATGTAATCTTAAATAGTTTAATTATTTTTCATACATTTTTAATAAACAGAATTGTTCATTTAAGCTGTTTACACATTTTTACCCAAAAATCTTAAAATAAAACGTTTAATAATATAGAATTTATTTTGTATCTCCCGGATACATGGCGTATGTTAATGTAAATTCAGACGACGCGTGTAATGGAGTGTTAACTAATTAGAAAATATTAGGTTATGTTAAAATACAATTGCTTTTTAATTTTTTAAAGTTTAATAGAGTATTAAACTCAATTTTTTGTCTTGTTGACAATAAATTAGGGTAACGTTGGTTATGGTATCGGACTATTATTAGTTTTTTTGTTCAACTTATTAGAAAATATTTAGTTATGTTAAAATATAATTGCTTTTTAATGTTCTAAAGTTTAATAAAGTATTAACCTCAATTTTTTGCCTTTAAGAATACAGTAAACACTAAAGCTTAAAAGATTTAAAACAATATAATTGATGAAATGTTTTTCTAGCATTATTTTTATACCTTTTATTAAGTGCTTTTAATAAACCAATATATTTATTTATAATCGACCTGTCTACAAATTATGTTTGATCACTAAAGGCAAAAGTTATGCCTTTTATACAGGGTGTTAAGAATGTTGTAAGGAAAATTTGGAGCAGATTGTACGCCAAAAAATGAAAAAAGTTTATATAAACATGGGTCCGGGAAAAGCTTCGTTTTTATGATACAGGGTGATTAAAGTTTTTGTCTTTTAAAGTTTATTTCACATTTCTCGAAAACTCTTGAAGATATTAAGATGAGTTTTTGGAAAAAAAAAATGTGTAAATATAGGTCACATTTACATGTACAAAATTGTTTTCTAAGGCACTTAGATCAGTGGCGTTCGTGCTAGTCAGTACTTATTTTTAGCGAAAAAACTGTACGCCACTGGTTTTCCAAAAATTAGTATTGCTGCCTTAAAGCCATTTTAATTACGTTTAAAAAGTACCTCTTGGACTTTTTCGTTCTGACTTACCGTTTTCGAAATAAAACTAAAAGTACACTTAGCTGTTTCATGTTTTATTTATAATTTTATTATTTCATTTGTACTAATTGTTCAGGAATATTGTATTTGATTTTAACTTTAAATCAAATGCTGTAAATGGCTTCCCTCTGCGTTAATGCATGCTATAAATCGCATTCGAATATTTCTTCTGCCCCTTCGAAATATTTGAGGACTCCGGCGAAAACAGCTTATATTTATTTTTATTTTGAAAACGTTAAGTCAGGGCGGAAAAGTCCAGGAGGTACTTTTTAAGTAGAATTAAACTGGCTTTAAGAAAGCAATACTAATTTTTGCGAAAACCAGTGGCGTACAGTTTTCTTCGCTAAAAATAAAGGCTTACCTGCATGAACGCCACTGATTTAAGTCCCTTAAAAAATAATTTTGTACGTGTAAATGTGACCTATAATAATATATTTGCGTGTAGCAAAACTTATCTTAATATCTCCCGAGAAAAAAGAAATAAACTTAAACTTTAAACACCCCGTATCATAAAAACAAAGCATTTCCGGACCCATGTATATATGAACTTTTTTTCATACTTTTACATATAGATTCTGCCCCCAAATTTTCCTTACAACATTCTGTAACACCCTATATATTTTAAAAAATTATATTTGTTTATATTTTCTAATATTATGTCCTGCCAAATGCATGAATAAAGGCTTTTATTTTTTTAAATAAATTTTTATTGCAAAGTTTATTTATTTTAATCTTATTATTTTTTTGTATTTTGCTTAGGCAAAATACAAGACATAATATTAAAAAATATAAACAAATATAATTTTTAAAAATATATAAAAAGCATTACTAGATAAACCCTATTTACAAAAATTGTTACACTCCAATTTATCTAGTCTATTACACATAAATAACAATTTATGAAATGTAATTTACAGATATTAAAAATTAGCTAGTAATAAAAGTTTTTGTATTTTTTATTAAATCATCTGTTTGGTTTTCCCCTTTATGGCTAAAATTTTTCTGCTAGAGTTTTTTTGGAGCAAACCCTTTTTTTCTGTTTTATGCTTAAAATATTAAAATTTGGGGGAAATAAATTTTTTTTTTAAATAAAGCATTTATTTGTCGATAAATGAAAATAGAAAATGAAATAAATAAAAAGAATTTTTTTTGTAACAAGCAAATAAAGAGAGAAAGTCACAAAGCGCTTACTTGCCCCCTATTGCAGGTAACCGTGCGCACCCATTTGGGGTAAGTGGATGCATATAGGGTAAGTAAACGCATTCTTAAGCCTAACAAAAATTTAAATTACTATTTAAATTATATCCCCTATAATAATGAGATACGCCCTTTTAAATAAAGATGTATATACTATAAAATTTAAAAAACTTAGGTGCAAAAAATTTTTAAAAAAAGTTATTAAAAAAAAATTTTTTTTTTTTTTCAAAACCCGGGGAAACAGCGTGGATAGTGTAAATGAAAATATTTTAATATTTTCAAAACCCTTTTTTTTCAAACCAAATTTAAAGTGGTTATAACACTATAATTAAAAGCAATTAAATGATATTATGCTTACGATTAGCCAAAAAAAAAAAAGGTAACAATAAAAAAAAAAATATAGTATGATTTAAAAAAAACAGGAATTTAAAAAAATTTTTTTTTACCTTATTGGTGTAAGTATAATCAAAACAACAAAAATCCTATAGTTTGGTAACAAAAAAAAACGACAAAATTAACAAAATCATTTTTTTCTGGGTTGCCACAAGAAATACCCAACCCCCCTTAAAAAAAAGCTATAAAAAAATATAATTATTTAGTCAAAGCAAACGGCAGGAGATTTATAGAAGTACCCCAGGCAGCTTTATCATCGGGTTTCCTGGGTGAGAGCCTTCAAATCATTATACTTTGTCAGTGATATTGGGCAAGGTCCTTTATTTAACTTTTGGGGTTTTTGCTTTTTTAATAAACGGGTACTTTGGTTTTTAAGGACAGAGATCGTTTTGGTTTTAACCCCCAATTCTCGTTTTAAAAAAAATTTTATGCAAATAGTTCTTTTTTCACCTTAATTTTACTATGTCCGTCCTTTTTTAAATTTTTTTTTTCCCATCGTCGATTCGTATGGAGCGAACTCTAAAGTTGTCACTAAAAGTTTTGAAGTCCAAGTTTAAAAAAAAGGGATATACTTTATAGAGTTTCGTTTGTCTTGCAAGTCGAAATACTGGTATAAGTTTTAAAAGGCACGCACAACTCACCAGCCGTGAAATGGCACTTTCTTAGTCTCCCCTTACTTTGTCAATGATTAGTGGTGAACAAGCGAAGGCTCGTTTTTTGTACGTGCTACAATTGCATGATCATGTACAGAAGAGCTTTTTGATAGAATTTTGGTTGTGTCCTCCACAAATGCGAATAAGTCAGCAGGGGCATACTTTTTTCGTCATATTTTTGCAACGTTTCAAATAGAGCAGTTGCTATTTCCCCGGGCCCCCCCCTTCCCTATAAAACTTGTCCCACATAAAGACAAGCAATCCGAGAACCTATATTAAAAAATTAAATTATAGGCAGCAAACTTTCTTTTGTGGAAAATAGCATCGTCGTTTGAGAAAGGCAAATAAATTACCTGTCGAAGGTCAAAAAAAAAACAAAGCAACTTGGGATTATTTTGAGCTACAATCTTTTTGGGAAATTTTTTTTTTAAATCACGCACAGCGTTTTTGAATTTGCGTGTTCCGTCAAAAATAACTTGCATTGTCAACTTTGTTTCCTTTTTTTCCTTTCGTAAAATACTTTGCATAAAACCACATTGGTCTCTTTTTTTGGGCCCGTGAAACAAATTATTATTATTTTTTTAAAATTTAAATTTTCCTTTGTAAATAAACTAAATTTTACTAAAAAGAAACGAAGCATTCTTTCTGTAGACACAGACTCGTCCATCGAACTGTAGCTATAGTTTACCCTTCATCATTTTTTTTTCACATCTTGCGTACATACAGGAACTGACATGCAAAATTTAGATACGCCTTTAATAGTACCATTTTAAATTCTTGTTTGAGTTGTAAAAAAAAGGGGTAAATTTTAGATACGCCTATATGTTAAAATATTTTTTTTTTATATTTGAGATAGGGGGGAAATTATATGGTTCCGTACTAGCTAAACGGTTCCAGATTGAGTCACCGCTTCATCCCAACAAAAAGGGGACATATATATTTGTTTATTGGTTTTTTCTAACCCATTATTGCCAATTTTTTTTGATACGCCTTTACGTTTTAACAACGGCGATTTTAATTGTAGGTCGAATGTTTTATTGTATTTTAAATATTATTTTTAAAATAAGAAACAAATTCAGCTTGTTAGTAATGAGTACACTAGCGCCTCTGAAATTGGCATATTTTGGTTGTGGGACTACAAAATCCTATTGACCTATTTATGGGACAATATTATAAATAATTTTTTAAAATATTTTTTTAACAATATTTAAAAAAAAATTTGCTTGTTTTTTGATGACGTTATCCCTTTTTTATTTTGGGGAAATTTTGATATGGAGGACTTGGTATTTGGTATATCTATCATAGTTTTTGTAGGGCAAACACTTTTTCTCTTTTCAAAAAAACCCCAACAGAATATGTCGGGGAACCCCAAACCCGTTAGATATAAATTTTGCAACACCGGAAAAATCGGCATGTTTGGAGGTTTCTCTGAAGCAGTCCAATCATGGTCCAATGTTGTTCAGTCAGAATTTGGCGACTCGTCGAAACGAAGTCATTCACAAGATTTTAGCTTGTTATAAATTATCAAAAAAAAAGCCCACAGGATCCCGGTCTAATATGTCTTATTACAATCGAAAAGCTGTGTGCAGTGCTTGCGTGGACACCCGGTATAACACAATTTATTATTATTTTTTGATCTTTTCCTATATATATTTATAAGCTGTGTATCAATATTAATAATATTCTAAACCTATTAAATGATCAGCCTTAAATAGATTTTTTAAAAGCAATTCAATTATTAAATGGCATCTAACATATCAGAAGACAATATTAGCTTATGTTTTCTTTACTTAGCTATTTCATTTAAAAAAAGCTAATATACTTTAAAGCCCTTAGTATTATATTACATAAAGTTACTTTATGTAATGTGTTTATAAGGAGAAGGATATAAGAATATTGTAGTAAGGTTGTTAGTAGTTTGTATTTTATCAGTCAGTTTGAATTTTCAATTAGAATTCTAAAATATTTAAGTATTTTCTTGTTTGTTTCCTTTTTTTTTATAATAAAAAACTACCAAAAAAATAAAATGTTCATTAAAATGCCGTCACCCTTTAAATTTTATTTTGATATCTTTAAAATCATAAAAGTAATATGACAGGTTATCTAAATCAGTAACCCTGCTCTAAATCTGTATTACTTGAGGATGTTAGATATACAATATTTACTAAATTTTATTTAATATTAATCCCTTTTTGATTAGCTTTTTAAATAAACTATTTTATTTAAAATACAATCAATATTATTTTGTCCCATAATCCAATGACTATGGAAGTTTAGCAGCAAAATACCCAGAGCATTAAAAATTTAAGAAAGCCCTTAGGTTAGAAAAAGTAATTTAAAAATCCTTTATTTTATACTGGTCGTCACAAAACGTCTAGCTGTCCACCCATTTTAAGTTTGCTGAAAGTATTTTGGGTTACCTTCTTTATGTTGATTGATGTTTGCAGCTTAACCTTAATATTATTGTGAGTCCTGATGGAATATTTAAAGGTGGTTTTACCATTGGGATTAAAATGTTTCAGTTTTATTCCAAATATTAACGCCAGATCGATTTTTTTATCATTGGTAGGATTAGATGTCAAATTTAGTCCATAGCTTTGGAACTCAATTTTTGCAAAGATCCAAAATAGACCACCCAAGTGACCTTGACTTGATGGGATACGGTAGATCGTATTTTTTTGTTTATGTGCAAAAGCTTATTTCAATAACGTCAAAGATAACAAAATAAAATTCTCTCGCCGAATAGGGCTTTTTTATTTACTGAATCGCTATAATAATTAGAAAACTGAAAACCTTTTAAAACATCTGAATTCAACCATATGTCACTTTTTACTACATCAATTTGTATTGTTTTGAATTAATTTTTTATGTAAAGGCGGTCAATATGTTTAATACAATATAAAATGGAGTTTTAAGATTTAAACCTATTGCTAAATTTAATTTAAATATCGTTAAAAAAAAAAACGTTATGGTGGCGGGCCACTTTTAAGAATACCCAGTGTGTGATAGATTTTTTGTTTTTTGTAAGCTTGCTGACTTTTTTTTATTTTAAAGTTTCATTTTAGTTTTTAAAACACAGACGGGTGCTTGTTTCCAGTCTTCGCTTTTAAAAAATTTAAAAACCATTATGTAAACTCCCTAAATTATATGTAAGTATACCCATACAAGTAAAAACAAAATCACTAGCTTTATTCTCTTAAATAAGAACATTATGCTTTTAAATTTTAGGGTAATCTATTGTGTCATTAAATGCCGATTTTGAATATAATTATGGGAAATGAAAAAGCTGATACAGCAGCTAATTTTTTAGCAAAATATAAGCAACAATGTTTCAGTACCAAGTAATGATGCTAAAATTTTTTCAAATTTAAAAAAACAAAACGTGTGGCAGGATCATTGATCAAATCAGCATACTAAGTTAAATGAAACGAAACCCTACGTCAAACCTTGGAATAACAACCACCCCCAACCGAAAAGATCAAGTAATACTACAAGATTAGAATAGGACATACAAATTTGACGAATATCTCCTTAAGAAAATTGATCCACCAGTTTGTGCAAAGTGTGCAAATCAACTAACCGTAAGGTAATATTTGAGGAATGTCCGGAATGCACAACTGCGAAACAAACATAACCTAAACCATGGGGTCGCAGAATCTTTAGGTGAAAATGCTAATATTGCGAATATAAGAAGATATCTATCCGAGATAAATTTAATTAATTATGTTTAAATAATAAGTATTAAGTTATTAAACTATTTAAGAATTATTAAGTATTGTTAACAAATCATTATACCTACTGCTAGAGGCCTCTAATAACCTTTGTAGTTGATGGGGCCATAAACAACAAATAAAAAAAAACCTTTGTTTATCAATTTCGATTTAATCGGAAGTGGCGTGAATTTTAACATTTTAAAAGAAATAACCGGTATATTTTTTAAGATTCGAATACTACAAGCCATTTCGACATAAAACCTGTCATATCCCTTACCCATTTTTGTTGGGTTTTTTTTTTTTTTAAAAAAATGACGTTTGAAAATGCCCAAAAGCGACCACACATTTTGCAGTTATACGGAAAACAAAAGGGCCCCCTTATCTAAAAAAAATAGTAGAATAGACAAAAGTCACCGTAAACGAAATAGTTCAGAAAGATATGCCTAAATCTAATGTTTAATACACGGCGTGCCGTTAATATTTTCGAAATAACATTTTTAGAAAAGTCAATTTTCAGTGCTTCCGGTAAAACGGTTATTATGACCTTAGTTAATAAAGTGTTCCAGAAAAGAATTAAACATATTAAGTTTATATTCACTTATTTTCCCATACAACTGCATAATGGGCGGTCGTTTGGACATTTTTCCCCTCCAAAATTGTCTAAAATATAAAAACCCCATTGATTTTTTTTTTTTGGTATATCAAAACCAACAATCAAAATGTGCCCCTGTCGGTTTTGCCCCAAAGGACGATCTTCTCCAAAGGCGTAACAAAAAAGTTTTTAACTCCGGGCTTCTTATTGTTATGTATATAATAAATAAAATGTTCAAAGACTTTCCTTCGACGACTCTGCTATTTTAGTAGGTAAATACGTGCAAGATAAATTACTGGGAGCTAAATATATGTCATAAATAAACAGCGAGCATAGATATTAAGTACAGTTATGTAATGTCAGTAGGGCAACTCGCCATGTAAATTTCTGATTAAGGTGTGGTTCACCTACGCTTGTCTGGTATTTAAGGTTTGATCTGATCATGTCTAATATAGCTTTAAGTAGCCGGTTTCTTCGTTTTCCTTATTGCCTCCATCTATTTTCTGCATATGTCCTAAATATGCTGTAGTATTCTTTAAATACGCAACTGCTCGGTTTACGTGGTGTTGTTGGTATTCAGTAAAAGGATAATTAAAATATAACATAAAAATGTAAATTTTCATAATACAGCATGTTTGTTAATAACATGCATATATTTAAGGATCAATTTTAAGTGTGGTATGACTCTAGATATTTTTGTGATATTTATATATATTATATATACGAATGTTTTTAGAGATGACCCACATCAGTAAAGAGCCTAACACGATCAATTCTAGTCCGATATTGACCAGTTAAGGTCATTTCTGCAATATTTTGAAATAGTTTATTATGTGTCCGCCATTTTTTGGTTTTTGTACTTTTCTCAACCTGTTTATTTTTGTTAGAACTGTGTCTTAAATATTTCTGTATGTATAGATGTTTTTAATAGTTTTTATGGGATTTTAAGTGTTTTTGTAATTTTTTTACCGATATTATTTTAGGAAATAAAAAATAGTAAAGATTGTTTTTACTTTTTTCAGAATTTAGCCTCGTGTGTTCATTTTTAATCTTGAAATGTAATGTATGCTGTTAAAACTAAATCGAACGGTCTCGTAAAATTCTTGTTTTGTGATGTTGTGGTATTTTAATAACAATAATTGTAAGTAAATTTTTTTTTTTGTGTAGTTTTTATTTGGAGATTTTTTTTGTTAACGTGAATATGTTGTTTTAGCCATGTCTCTTGAAAAAGACACAAACTGTGTCGAAATATAGAGGTTAAAAAAATTAAATGTTTTCCTGATCATGTAACCCATAACAGACCCATTCCCGCTATTTGTTGCTGTAATTTATTAGTACGGTCGAAAAGAAAATTCATATTTATATATATATATATATATATATATATATATATATATATATATATATATATATAATATATATATAATATAATAATAATATATATAATATATTTTATTAAAATATAATAATAATATATTAAGAAAAAAGCTGCTCTTGATTGGAGATTTTAAAACACATAAGGTTTTCTTTTGGGGTACTTGATTGCAACAAAAACCAACGGGTTCTAGGCTAGTTTGGGACACAAGAATAAAAAGGGCAAGTTAGCGGCAACATCCTGGAGGAGAAAAAAGAGCCGATGATTCCTCAATACTCATTCAACAAAAAACTTCGGGGAAAAATTCCAGATCGAAGTGAGTGGTAGCAACCCGATCTCCCCGGCACAGTTGGAGACATCATCTGGTATACGGATGGTTCCAAAACCGAGCAGGGAACTGGGGGGCGTGTACAGAAAGAAAATAACAGGAGGGCTTATAAAAAACAAGCGAATATGCATAATAACAGACAGCCAAGCGTCATTAGGGGCACTAGTAAACCCCAAGGTAACGTCCAAGTTGACGTGGTAATGCCAAAAAGAACTGAAAGTCCTGGGAGACTGCAACAGGGTAAATCTTCTGTGGGCACCAGGACATTCAGGAATAGAGGGCAAAGAAAAATGGATTAGCTAGCGAGACAGGGATCATCCACACCATATTTTGGACCAAAACCTGCCTTCGGGTGACCAAAACCACAGCACGAGGGCAAACCATGTAATGGATCCGAAATAAACACGAGAAATCTGGGGGCCTCAGTAAAATTAGAAATGGAAAAGGCTTAATATGGGGCCCATCCAAAAGAACGAAGGAAGAACTACCCAGAAAGGGAGGAAAGACTTCGCATAACAGTAGGGTTGCTAACAGGGCACAAAACCCCAAGAAAAAAACCTACACAAGATAGGCTTATGCATTGGGGACCCAAATTGTAGAGCAAAAAAGGCATTAAGGCGAGGGGGATTAAACAGCCTACCACATCCTGTGCGAATGTAAAGCGTTAAATCACAAAAGACAGACTTTGTTTAGGCAAATGAGCTCACATGAATATATCAATCAACAAGACTCGGGATGGTACAGAGTTGTCCAAGGAACAAGACTAATAGGAGGATTGGTATGAAAGATAATGGGAGATTAGGCACAAAAAGTTCAAGAGGCTGCGCTGAATCCCGTAGTGAATCAAGACGGCTTCCAGGAAAGAAAAAGAAAAAAAGGTTTTATTTATCCCAAAAATAATTTTTCTGAAAGTTTTGGGTGGCGTTTTTTAAATAATTGGCTTCAATACGGTGAATAAAGTTAAAGTGGATTTTTATCATTTTTTTAAAGAAACCTTTGGCAAAGGATTATCTGTAAAAGAAGTACAGGGAGTAGATCCTTAACCTGTTAGTTGTGGTAGAGATTTAAAAAAAAAATCGCGAAGAATTAACATATCAATTTAATTTATTAACGTATACGTATTGGCTGCTTGTTTTTCGTTAGGTTTACAATTTCTTTGTAATTTAAATTTAAAAAAACTTCTTTATTGTTTTAATTTAAACTAGTATTGGGGTTAAACATTTTCATTGGTCTTTTTTTTTTTAGTTATTTATCATTATCTTTACTTTAATTATATTTTTTGGCAAACGTATATTTATAAGTATTATTATCGTAAAACAAAATTATTTATTATTGGTGTTATTATTGCATGATTTTGTATTAAAATAAAAACGATTAAAGTATAGGCAACCAAAAATACATAAACAAACATTATAGTTATTAAGGTATCAAATTATTATTGGAATTATTGCTTGAGGTCGATAGTGTGTGTTTAGTGGATATACGTTGACCGAAAGCTTTTATTTATCCTTAATACCCGTGGTCCTTCCCACGTTTTATGTCCGACTAAATATTCTTTATATGAAAAAAATTTGAATGAATTTGAATGTATTAGCCAAACCAAATCAAGTACTAGCATTTACCTGAAAAAATTGTCGAAACGTAATTGTGGTAACCATGGTTGTAAGTTATTTGTCAATAAGACAGCACATAAAAAATATTTTGCGATTGAGGCATAAAAATGTAGTGTAAAATACCCATCTCCCCCAAGATATTTTAGTGAAAGCTGCTAAAGCTGAGCATGCGCTTGTGCCAGAAAAAACTAGGCGGATTTACGAGAAAGAATATTTCCATTTTGAGGCCTGGCTGACGAAACACTGCGTGGACCGTGTGGACGAAACCGTTTTGATGGCTTATTTTCAAGATTTGTCAAAGTTATATTCTCCAAATTCCCTTTGGACAAAGTTTTCAATGTTACGTAAAGAATTAATAGTTCATAAGAAGATAAGAAGTAATGAAAAGTTGATTTCTCAGCAACAGTTTCTAAAGTAACTTGTGAGAAATTATCAGCCTAAAAAGTCGAAGGTTCTGACTTGCGAATAATAAGTATATTGTGTAAGTATGTTTGTATTTTCGTAATAAATACTTAAATGAAGATAATTTATCGTTTATTTATTGGTAAATTTGTAGGCCCTATGGCGTTATTTTTTTTAATAACGCCCCAGTGTAATATTTCGTATTTAACTGACTTTGACATAATATTATTATTTGTCAAATAATATACTAGTCGGACAATAAATATGTATCACCATGTAATTCAAATCACAATCATAATAACAACCATTAACACATTTGTCAAGTTGGTTTTCTAAAATCAAAATATATCCTGAAAAAAATATATGATTGTCAAAAAAAATATTGTAAGTAGCTCGGGCATTAATTGGCAATTAATTATCTCAACCCTTAAATAACCGGGCTCATTAATCGTCCTTGTTAATACCCTTGTTTGTTTAATAGCTATTTTTAAGTCATTATTTATTAAACATAAATCATAAATTTTTCGCGTCTATGTATTTAAATCTGAATATCTTATCCTGCTTGTCTAATAGGACAACGATAAAATATTTATAAATCCCCCTCATTAAAGTTCTACTTTGTATACTAACAAATATGTTACGAGTTGAAACTTTATCACCGCGTATTAGATTCCAGTGGAAAGTTCCGAAAATGCGCTCTTGCAAGTTTTTCAGCAAAAAGTACACTTAACTGCATTCCGGACGAAGGTATATGCATTTCTTTTTTATTGCGTCATTATTTGCCTTTTTCCCTAATAAACAAGCTTAATTTAGATGACGCGATAAACTAGACGTAATAGGTTTCCACGAAAGGTAATGAACCCCAGACATGCTAGGCAATTAATTTTTTTTGCATCGGAGCGCATACACTGCTGGAACTATCTTGTAAGATGATAAAAGGGCTTTGTGTACACAAGATTATAAAAATTACACAGCCACGACTTGATACCGACGATAATAATTGTTCTTATTTTAATACTGCTCTGTGAAAATAATCATTTATTATTAAAAATTTTAATCTCATAAGACTTTCTGACTTGCCAAGCGATCGTTTATTTATAAGTATAATTTTTAATTTTATTAATTATTATTAGATAATCATTTATTTATAGCTCTTATTATTGCATGATGTTTTATCAAAAAACAATACGAGTATAGGCAATTAAAAATATACAAAACAAACATTGAATCTTTTTATAACCTAACAACCATCTGTCAAGTTGGTTGCCTAAAATCGAAATTCACCCCGAAAAAAAATTTCAGAAAAATGATGTCCCACAATTTAATAACAAAACGATCGCCGTAAAATATTTTTTCTACAACCAGGCGAAAATAATCATATTTGCTCTTCAAAAGAAAGAGCAAAGCTGCACTTTTTCGAGGATCGAGCGTTTTCTTACTTTGTCGCTCGTTGACAGTTTGTGTGTTTTAAGACTCTTAAATTGAATGTTATTAATAATCAATAATTTTACCCAAAAGTTTTTATAAAATCGGTGGTTGTAAAAAAATCGAGTGCAAAGTAATATTGCCGCTTCTCGCTCAGAGCGGCAAAGTATCGCTTTGCACTCTTAATACACAAATTTAAACTAACTTGGGCTTTAATTTGCGATTAATGATCTCAACACTAAACGCGCACGCTGAGCCTGCGCGTTAAATGGCCTCGATCATTAATCTCCTTATTAATACAATTGTTTCTTTTAAAGAGCTATAAATAAATGCATTAAATAATCCGTATAAATCTTCAATACTTTTTGTTTAAGTATGCAGTTTAGGGGTAATGTTAAAACTAGTACTGTTCTTGTGACTTTAAACGTAGAAACCATGTATAAAGGTTATTTAACTTAAGATAGGTGACAGAAAAAAAAAATTTGTATCGTCAAAAAGCATTGTAAAAACTGAAATTGGATTGTAAAATTTTCATTATAATATTGCTTCTAGATCTTTTTGTGCAAAGATAATATTTAGTTTGATAATTAGAGGTCTCTAAAATTGAAACTTATTTTTAAAACGACATAAATAATAGACTAAAAAATAAATTCTTTACATTTTTTGTTTTTACCGTTCGCCATATTTTAAAAAAAAAAATTAACAAAAAAAAGATATTAAAAACCAATTTAATGACAAAATTAAAATAAAATACATATATGTTCATATATAACTGATCCTTTTTTTTAATGTACCATTGGCACCATTTTTTTTAAAAAAAAAAAAAAAAATTAGGTATTTTTTTTTCGTTAGGAATATATTTAAAATTTATATATTAATAAATAAAAAAAAAAAACAAACCAAGAAAATAAAGGCATTATGAAATATTCTTTCAATTTTTTTAATTATTTTATCTGGTCATTAAATAAAATATTATTTTTTCTCTCAGAAAATTTCAAAAAAGTTGTTAACTTATTTTGAATTTCTTAATTAAATATTGATAGGGTGTTTATGTAGTAATAAAACTTTTTTAATTTAAAATATTATGTATATGGACAGCATAACATATAAATAAATAAAATTGGTTATTAAAAATAAAATTTAAAGAGCAATTTCATTTATTAAATTTTCTTTAGTAATCACAACTTATAATCGTGAATTTTAGTATTTTTCTATACAAATATTATATATTCTTTGCAAATGTTCCATCCGCTCGATGTTTATCCAGTTTCCTAAACTATATAAAAAATAAATAAATAGGACATCTTAAATCAATTTAAGCGACAATTGTAAGTAACTGGGGTTTCCCCCTAAATAATTAAGATTTACTTAAATAAATAATAAGTCTTTAGTTTCTCATCTGCACTTAAAAGACAAGACAAAAGTATTAATGTTATTAAAGTATCAAATAATTGTCTATTTTGCAGTGTTTTAAAGATAAAAAGCAAATAGAAAATCTTTAATATATTATTTTTTAATTTGTTTAAAATATTAAAAATCTATTAATTATTGTTTTTCCTCATTGGGTTTGTATTAGACATTCTAACCGAACTACTCAGAATCGCCAATATTTTGCATTTTGCTCGATTTAAATGAAACAATATTGGAATAAATTTAACACATATTTATTACAGTGTAACAATACCATGACAATACAAATAATACTTATGACAATAAAAGTATCTGTGGGAATGTACTTAACTGAAAATTTATTTTATGTACCTACTATATGCTGGTCCTTAAATAAGACGATTCTATAAAAAATATTGTATGTAGTTGTTCCAAAATGTTGTGTTTTTTTATCCTTGTTGCAAAAACAACTATTAAATGGATCTTATCAATATATTTGGGCACTTTGACGGCAATGTTATTAGGATATTAAAATTATTTAAAGAATATTGACGGAACAGATTGAAAAAAAATAAAGCAATCTTAGGGTGTATTGTTTTTATTTTTAATAATAACCTTATTTTTTTGGTGCATATTGACCAACATTTTACCCCACACCCGCCGAACAACCTTTCTTGTATTTGTTTTATTAAAGCTAGATTTTTTATACAAAATGTGTATTTATGCAAAATAAAGCAATTAACTTTTGATAGCTTTTATATATTGAATTAGAATATAAAAATAAAATAATTTTTTATACTAGCGGTAAAAAATCTTTAAATAGGTTTATTTGCAACAAAACATTTCCTTCCACAAAAATTATTACACATATTAAAAGTCATAGTTACAATCTGCCACACCCTTGTCACTCGCATATAAAAGATTTTAATAAATTAATTTTTTGCTGCAAGAAGAAACGAGCTTAATGTTTGTTACCCTTGACTAAGACACCTACGAAAAAATCATAAAAAAGTAGTGTAAATTTATCTTCTAGGTTAAAAAAACTAGCCGGTGTTATTGTTGACTTTGTTTATCTAAAAAAATCTACAAAAAATAAAAACCTATTAAACTATTTCTATATCTTTTCTTACTAGTTTTATTATAAAGAATAAAAATTAATTAACATTTTAGTTTTTTTTGGTAAAGAGGTGTTTTTTTTTACTTTTTTAAATATCATTGCCATATCTACCTAGACGGCACTTTTTAACTTTGTTTAACATGTTTTCCGTATTAATATGCTTTACTGGTTGCATTGGGATTAGGAAGAGAAGGAAATTTCCAATAAAAAAGTCTCAACTCCCAGAGTTCTATCTCCAATATTTATAATTTTAATTAAACATTGAAAATATGACTCTGCGCGACAGCTACGACCGGCATGCCGTCCCCCAAAGCAAACAGAGGCCCGATCCTGTAAGCAAATTTTTTGACATTCCTTTTCTCTATCTCTTTCAAAACAGTGACAAACTTATGAGTTACCTTTAAATGCAACAAGAACATGTGATCTCTATTTTGACATTCTCTTTCCTTATATTTTTACAGAGTCCCAGCCCAGGCCTCCGAAAATGATTTGTTTGAAGTATAAGGTATTAATAAAAAAATGAAAAACCTGTTTACTTCTTATCACTTAAATAAATAAATTCCAGTTTGAAAAATGTTTTAGAGTCCATTTTACAATAGGGCTATTGTTAATTAACAAAATTTTGCCCGATTTCCATCTTCATTGCAGATAATAAAAAATGTTTAAATATTAGCTCTATAAAATTTTTGCTTATTGGAGCCCTTCTCATACTTAAAGTTAATAGGATTACGTTGCTAAAGTTTTTAGAAATCGTGTATTTTGTTTATTATATTTTTTTTTTAAATTAACAAATATTTGTTATTTTAAAATAATTAAAATAAAAAAAAATTAAGTTTTTTAAAAAACTTAGCAACGTGATTTCATTAGGTATACGTATGAGAAGGGCTCCAAGAAGAGATACATTTGTAGAGCCTTATTTATTGATATATTCTTTATTATCGGCAAAGAAGACAAGGGTTGGGAAAAATTTTGTTAATTAACAATAGCCCTATTGTAAAATGGACTCTAAAACATTTTTCAAACAGGAATTTATTAATTTAAGTGTATAGAATACACCAATTAAAAAAAAAATGTTAATATTTAATACTTAAAAAAATACATTTTCCGTGGCGTACTTGCTTTGGCAGGGAGCGCGCGCATGCTGTAGCGGTCAAGCGCAGAACTATTTTCAATGTTTGATTAAAATTATAAATGATGAAGATAGAACTCCAGGAGTTAAGACTTCTTTTTGGAAATTTCCTCCTTTTTAAAAAATTTTTTTATTTAACTATTAATAGTTTAAAAGGGTTATTAACAAAAAACGAAATGCCTTTTTTGTGCAACTTAATTTGTTAATAACTTTTGAAATTTTTGCATGCTAGAAAATCCTTTCGGTCCATTTTTCTAGATATTATTGCAGATCTAATAAGCTAGGTAGGTAGGTTTAAAGTGAGTGGACTTTTTACGCCCTCCACTGCGACCGCTCGGTCTATTGTGGCTCACACCTTTTTATATTTCTCCCAATAGGATCAGACTTCTAATGAATCCGATACCAGATTGGGAGAGAATTTTTTAAACATCTCCTCTTATTCGTGTCGCTACCGGACACAAGCACAATATGTGTTCTGATGTGTTCTGGTGTCTCTGTCTCATGGAGAGTACATGACGAGCAGACGGTTAGATCCGTCATGCCCTCCTTTCCCGGTCTAGTGACGTGGGTAGCTACCAGGTCTTTGTTACAGGAACCAGATGTTCTTTCTGAGGCCGCATCTCCGGCCTTATCCCATGAAAACGGTCCTATCCGCTTTCTGTTTAAAGCCAGGGAATCATTTTTCCTATAAAAGCGGTTCTGTCTGCCTTCTGTTGGATCAGCCCTTTCCCGTGAGACAGGCGCCGGTGACTTCAGGGGCACCTTTCGAAACGGATTCACCCGTTTCGGTCAGCGCACCTTTGCCTGCTTGTGATCTTGAGTGGCACCTCTCGAAACGGATTTATCCGTTTCGGTCAGCGCACCTTTGTCACTTTTTTCATATGAAAGAGATTCTGTCCGCTTTCTATTTGGAGATAGGAAAGTAATAGTCCACCACAGCAGAGCCCCGCAGTAAGGCTAGATACTCTGAGAGGCAGCCCTGTATCTCAGAGGCAACGTTGGAGACACCTGTTTAAGGCACAGGATGTCATTCACTCATCAGCACGGTATGCTAACACCTTGAGTTAAGCCTTGTGCTTATCTTAGCTTTGGATCCTATTCCACCCGCAACAGTTGCCGATAATCAGCAACTCTAGCGCATGTTCTAAAAGATCCTACTGGGCCCAACCACGACATCGACGTGTGAACACAGCCATGGGTCTAATAAGCTATTGTTCACATTCTTAGGAGCTTACTTTCTATTTAACACGTTTTTGAACTTAAGAAATAGACTAAATGAGTTTTATTATTATCTTACCAAAAACATTATTGAACGTTAATTTTAAGGCACAGTTTATGCAAATTATCCCCATTTGCTCTGTAACGAAACGAAAATAATGAAACAATTTAGATTTGCCAATAAAAAGGTTATCGCCCCGTCTATAAAATAGGAAATTACATAACTACCCACACAGAAATTGAAATACTAAAATCGCTGACTCGAATAAAGGAGCAAGAAAAGCGTGAAGTTTCACTAATTATCTGCATTAGTGCGAAGCGCGAAGTGCCTTGCTTCTCAAAATAAAATTACTTGACTGCAAAAACTGCTTTTATTTATCACGAATTAAAGAGGTCGTGGTAGACTAAAAAAATATTTGTATAAACCTACGTATTTTCAGCCTAAAAAAGGGTTCATAGTTTAGGATTTGTCAAATTAAAATATGGATAAGTGTATCATAAAGAAAGGATATTTAGGTTTATCACAAAGAAATATTCTAAAGTAGATTAATATCAGTATAGTAAATCTCTACATAAAATCTGATGTGGAAATATAGATTTTCAGTGGAAGGGTAAGCCCGGAACCAAGGCATCATCCGGCCAGTGTTTGGAAAGGCAATATAAAAATTGTGACTTTTAGTATTTATCCCTTTGGTAATGTCTAGCTTTTATTTATAGTCCAGTAACTTACGACCTGAAAGTACCCAAAGCTGTGAATAAATCTGTACAGTTTTCATTTGTGGCGCAAATCTTCGGCCTTTACGGATGCTTTCGAGCGATAAAAAGTTTATCACGATTTCGACGTGGGAACCCGCTGAAAATGGTCCCCCAAAGGCCCAAAAAAAGTTTTTCGCGAATATCTGCCAAAATATGCGAATTAGAGAATTTTTGCTTAGACAGAAAATGAAGATTACCTTAAAAAACTACAAAAATAGTTTTACCATTTTTTTTGCAACACCAATATTTTTTTGGAAAAACGGCCGTCCAAAAATCCATAACATTGCACACTGGATTGATGTGGAATTTCTTACCGAATTTCTGGTCCACGGGTTTGCAAATGCATTGCTGTCAGTCTGTTGGACTTTGTTAAAAAGAAAAAAGAACATTTAGAAACTAGACATTCTAAGCTTTCAGCTGATGTGCACTGAAAAGCATTTCCATAGATGATGAGTTTTTGATTCGCGTTTATTCTACAGATTTTTTATTAAAAGGCAAGAAAGATGGTTAAGGAAATTTTTTATGATCATTGGGCACTTGCTAAGGTCTCATTTTAAAAAAGAAATGTTAATAACAAACCATTTTTTTTAAATATCAATAAATTAATGAGATACTCTTAATTATTATTGCCCGAGTAATGGAACAATTCGTCCGCCCGTTTATAAGTGAATTCATAACGATAGCGGCATTCTAGCGGTAAAGCGGCATCTGAAATAAGGGGACTTTTGGGTCCTGATATCTCGAAAACTATCGCTTTTTCGAAAAAAATTATAAGGACCATTTTTGTAGATTACAAAGCGATCTTTATTTGTTTTTTAAACAAAAATTTTGCAATTCGCATATTTTGGCAGATATTAGCGAGAAACCTATTTTTCGGGCCTTGAGGAGCTATTTTCAGCCCCTTCCCACCTGTTAATGTTGATAAACCCGAAGACCTAAAAATTGCGCCACAGGGAAAAACTGTACAGATTTATTTACAGCTTTGTTTCTTTATTTACTGGACTATTATAGCTGTCAGTATTTGTAAACTACCAAAAGAAATTATGTATCTGACATTCTGACTGGATATTTAGTTCTATTGGTTATTATGGGCAGTTTTTAATTGCATCGATGGATCCAGTGCATTAAGCGCTAATTCATCAAACCGTTTTTAAACTACCACTAGAGAGTGCGATGGATTCCAACAAAGCGTTTTTATAAAATACTCGAGGAAAAAATAAAAATAAATACGGAAGAGAAACACAACAATCAGCTAAGCAATGACAGTTGCAGAACAAGCAGCAAAGCATTTTTAAACATTTCGTTAATTCGTTCCATCAGAACTTCTCATAAGGTCATTTGACTTTTAGCGCATAAATTCAGCGTACTTTTTATCGATGGAATAAAGAACTTGCCCTATATTTTGTGGTCAGTACTTAAATAGTCACAAAACTGTTTTATTTTTTTTATATATTAAAAATAACTATAAATTATTGGTACGTATCATTATATTGCTATAAACCTTGTCAATATAACGATTTCAATTAATGTAGTATAAAGTGACCATTGCAATAAGGCAAATTTAAAATTTAAACAGGAAATGTAATAGAAAAGGTTTTTTCGAAAATGATATTGAACAATTCCTATTATCTGTTAGGCTCTTATATTAAAAATAATGTTTTATTTTAAATTTGTAACTTGTTTTACCAAATTATAGGCCTATTATAATAAAAAATCTCTAATAAATCTAAAAATAATACTGGTAGTAATTGAGGAAGCTAGAACGGCATATAATAGTGATTTTGCAACTATAGGCATTTTAATTGCAGCCAATAAATATTGTTTATCGTGAATATTATACAACTATTTTAATTATGCCATTAAATGCCTTATATATGTATAAATCGTTTTTAATGTCTATTATCTGTAAGAACGCCTTCCTCTGGATTAAGATAAAGAATTAAAAAAAATAAGGTTTATAATACAGGAAAAAACAATATATTTTTTTATTTAAATCCTAATGACTGCGGTAATAAAACTGTGTTAAAAATAATAAGAATTATAATTTTTTTTTAATTGATGATTTGTATATTCAGAGTCGTCGATTAGACATATTTAACCATTTCATTATTTAAGTCGTATATATCATATGGGTTTAATATATTTTTTTAAATTTGCCTTTAGCATTAAGTTATGCTTTTATAAGGATAAAAATTTACTAAAAAAAATAGTATTACGTAATTCGCATTATCTACCAATTTTTTTCCCGAAAAAAATCCAGAAGTAGGGTTGTTTTTTTAAAAATTGGAAAAAATTTTAAGAAAAAGTTTTTCTGAATGCAATATTTGTCTTACGTACAAAATTTCAAATGTTTAGGGTAGATTTTATTTTTTGTCCATTTTTCGTAAATTGCACCACTGTTGCAGGATAAGACACAACGCAACAATCACATAAAAAACTTCTTAGTTTGACAATTTTGTATTCTAGACACATTTTCTTTGATGTAGTAAAATTTGATCACATGTGATGCAAAGTTTGTTTGTTTTTGACCCTGTATAAAGTAACTTTACAAAATTTTCATTTTTTAGAAGGTAGTTTTTATTCTAAAGTATAACATTATAATTAAGACAAACAAGTACACACTGCCATCGGTACAGTCTATATTTGAAACAAGGTAAACTTTCGTGAAGTGAAACCCAAATTTATCTTCTATTTGATAAAGACTTAACTAATGGCATTGTGTAGATACTTGTTAGTTTTAATTATTATGTTACAGTTTTAGACACGAGCTATCTTTTCAAAAATAGATATTTTATACATTTTATTATAGAGGGTCAAAAACAAATAAACTTTGCATCACGTGATCAAATTTTAATAGCCCAAAAAACACATTAATTATGGCGTTGTTTTAAGAAAAATGTGTCTGGAATAAAGTACTGGCAAAATTAAAAAGTTTCATGTAGGTTGCGTTAAGTTTTATTTACTTTGCAAAAGTGGTGCAATTTACAAGAAATAGACAAAGAATCAAAATTTTCTGAATATCTAAAGGTTTAGCAGTTGGGCTAAAAATTGCATTTGGAAAACTATTATGTTACTTTTTCCGATATTTTTAGAAAAAAAATTACCTTAAAAATTTTTTCTGAAAAAAACCGACAAATAATGCAAATCACGTGACTATTACTTTTATGGTTGTTCTTATCTGGGTCGGAACTTGAGGTAGGTAGGTAGGTTTAAGTGAGTGGACTTTTTTCGCCCTCCACTGCGTCCGCTCGGTCTATTGTGGCTCACACCTTCTTATATTTCTTCCAATAGGATCAGACTTCTAATGAATCCGATACCAGTTTGGAAGAGAATTCCTACATCTTCTCTTACTCGTGTCGCTACCGGACATGAGCACAATATGTGTTCTGGTGTTCTTGTCTCCTGAGAGTATGACGAGCAGACGGTTAGATCCGTCATGTCCTCTTCTCCGGTCTAGTGACGTGGGAGCTACCAATTCTTTTACAGGAACCCGATGTTCTTTTTGGGGGCCCCATCTCCGGCCTTTCCCATGAAAACGGTCCTATCCGCTTTCTGTTTAAAGCCAGAGAACCCTTTTTCCTATAAAGGCGGTTCTGTCCCCCTTCTGTTTGGGTTCAGGAATCCTTCCTAAGCACCTGTTTGTTCGGGATGGATTAGCCCCTTTCCCCCTGAAAAGGCGCCGGTGATTTCAGGGGGCCTTTTTTAAAGGGGGTTTACCCGTTTCGGTCGGCGAACCCTTTTTTTAGGGGGCACCTCTCGAAACGGTTTATCCGTTTCGGTCAGGGACCTTTGTCACTTTTTTCCTATGAAAGCGGTTCTGTTTGCTTTTTTTTTGGGGCTAGAAAGTAATAGTCCACCACGGCAAGCCCCGCATTACCGCAGTAAGGCTAGATACTCTGAGAGGTCGCCCTTTTCTCAGAGGACCGTTGGGGACACCTGTTTAAGGACGGATGTCATTCACCATCAGCACGGTATGCGAACACCTTGATTTAAACCTTGTGTTCATCTTA
>JAHBCN010007469.1:0-43236 GCA_019359885.1 Listronotus oregonensis | reverse complement strand
TTGTTCGTGTTCGGTAGCACCAGGAACAATGCCAAGCATTGTCCTGGTGGCCAGACTGATTATTATTATTATTATTATTATTATTATTATTATTATTATTATTATTATTATTATTATTATTATTATTATTATTTATTTATTTATTTATTTATTTATTTATTTATTTTTTTTGACGCAGATTTAACATCGTTTTTTCAATGTACACCGGGTTGTTAACCAAGGTGAACATCTACGTAATCACGATTCCAGGACCGACCTCACTATGTTTGTAGCATCTAATAGTACTGACTTTTGCATTAATCTGTACAGATTTCCAGGTAAAGATAATTCTGCCAATGCTTGTATTAAAGTTTTTGGTATGAGACCCATTGAAGAAATTATCAAAGGCACTATCTTTACGTTGTTCATTTTCCACATTTGCTGTGTTTCTCTTTTAAGATTTGTGTACTTTTCGATCTTCTCGGTATACTTTGTTTCAGTGTTGTGGTTATTTGGTATGGACACATCCACGAATATTACATTCTTAAGTTTCTTGTCGATGATAGTAATGTCGGGTCTATTGTGAGAAATGGTGACATCAGTGACTATCTCTTTATCCCAATACATTTTTATCCTATCATTCTCCACGACCGGATCTGGAGTATATCTGTAATAAGGTTTTAATTTTTAATTTTTATTATTATTATTATTATATACTTTAGTTATCATCACTTTGTCATATTGTCCGACTATATGTCCGTGCTTAAAGCCTTAAAGAAGAATAAACCCCGGAACTATAAAGACAATCCAATAATATGGGAAATGAGGAAATTGCTGCTCAGAATAACACTGCGCAACAAAGAAGTCTATTTCATATGGGTTTAAGCACATACAGGACTAAAGTATAATGAGCTAGTAGACTTAATAGCAAAGGACAGTATAATTAATGGTACAGCAGCTAATTACACTCTTAGTTTAAATGACGGATATAGTAATGCAAAAACAAATATTCGTAGTAAATGGAATATAAGAAGGAAGGAATATTGCAAAAATAAACCCACTAGATATACTTAGCTTGTAACTGAAATTTCACTTAATTACTGGCATAAAAATCTAACTGTGCCTAGGAAGTATATAACATCAATTATATGCATAAAACTTTTACATGCTTGTTATCCTGCCCATCTGTATAAAATCAAAATATTACCTTCAGATCAATGCGATACTTGTAAAGTTAAATGTGATCTAGATCATATATTTTTTTTATTGTAGTAAATATATAGCCGAGACAAACAACCTATATAATGTTTTAATCAAAGAGTGTGCAGCTGTTTGCCCTTTTAACATCCTTAATCTTTTAGCCCTACAGAGTACAAAGGTGTATAATGCTTTGATTTCTTTTTTGAACAGAATAGACGTAAAATTATAAATTACTTTTATGTATATTTGATACTTTTTGTTTGTTGGCAGGATAGTTTTACCCATTTCTTATCTTTATGTTTCTTCCTTTTAAAGTGGTCCTCTTGTGTGTTTAAAGTAAAAAGTCGCCCTGATCGACCTCAGTGGCGTGAAGTGTGTGTACCTGTCATATATGTGGTTTTGCTTTTATTTACCCTCTATTATAAGTATGATAAGTAATTAAAAAAAACTTTTTTTAATAATCAAAAAATTATATAAATATTTTAAATAAACAAAATACAAGGCTTCTTTTTTTTAAGTAACACTTTGTGACTGGCTGATCAGCCTAGTGTAAAAGTTATTATTTTAATAGGCCTGCTATGTACAGTTTTGCTACTACGATTTTATTTTTAAGAAAAAATATTCTTAGTTTAATCACAGTTTAATCATTTGCAAATAAGGATGTATAGTTAATTTACTTTTTTCAGTCAGATACAAACAGTTGTTTTATGTAAATCATGTCTTTTTCAAATGGTGGGCTAGAATTTTCATATAAAGAAAATATATAATTTGACACAAATTCCACCACAAAATTGGTATTTTAAAGGAACGAAATCTCGGTTTAAAAAACTTTAAACATACAACTTTGCACTTTAAATTTGTAAAATTTCCTAGGACCAGCCCTTGAATCCTCGTTTCCGTTGGGGGGTATTCCATACTTTCCAAATCCCCTGATGTGTGAGGGAGAGCGCACATGTTAGGCCCGGCCAAGGACGCGGCCTTACCTAGACAAAGCCCTGGCTCAAATTGATTCATATATAAAAGTTTGTGCAAAACTTTAGCCTTAAGCCAATTTAAAAGACATTGGATATTCGTCCACACAGTAAATAATGTTCGTCCACACATGTAATTTACTGTTATTGTAATGTGTGGACGATTTTTTTATATACGTCCACACATGTGTGGATGATTATTCATGAAAGTTCAAAATTTTAATGTAAGTAAATTAATGCATTCTGCTTTATATAATTCTATCCTAGGCAAAATAAAAAGTGCTTGTTTTGTTATCAATAAACTTTGGGAAATCAGACGAGTTAAATTTGGGCATCTATATATATATATATATATATATATATATATATATATATATATATATATATATATATATATATATATATATATATATATATATATATATATATATAATTTGCTAATGTGATATATTGATATGTAGGTAGGTATATATATTTATTTGTTTGTCCACGTGATTCTGAAGTTATGGCTTGAGCTAAAATCATGAAATTTGGCACAGTGGTAGTCTTTAGCAGTGGCTAGAACCTAACGAAGCCCGTTTTTTGAATTTCGCCCCCGGGATAAAAATAGGAGCAAAAAAGTGTTTTTTAACCGTTAGCCGTACGGAAGGCGTCTTACGGAGACAGAGGCTACTTAATATTGTCTTTCGCCTGGCGGAGGCAGGCTTTTCATCCTGTTTTTACCATAAACATAGCCAAATTTAAGGATTTCACTTTCAAAATAAAAAAGTTTGAGCATACACTGGAAAATTTAGTCAATGAACGAGTTATATTTGTTAAATTTGTTTAATTGTCAACAGTGTTGATATATTCACACAAGTATGGACGAATATCCACTGTCTTTTAATAATCGGGCTAGAATTTCTAGGGTCTGTTAAATATTTTTTATTTCTCGCTAATTTTGTCAGCTTAAAAAACTGATGAACAAAACACGTACTCGAAGTTCATTTGGTTAATTTATACGTGACTTTTTCTTTTTACAAATACGGTTAATTAAAGTATGCTATCAGTTAAAGCAAATATAGGACCTTTCGACTTTAATTTACTTAAACTAACTAAAAACTCTCTTTTCTCTTTCTTGATTGTTTATTTATAAATAATCTAACGTATAAAAAATCATGCATTAATGGCCCTTTTTAATGCATACTTCTTTTAATACACGATTATGGTGTAGGCAACTAAAAATACACAAAACAAAAAATTAGAAAATTTAGTATTTACAAACATGTCACTTGATTAAATAGCAGTAAAGACCTTCAGTGGTTAAAATTGAAAAACCTCGAAAAAAATTCAAGAAAATTTATGATTTCCACAATTTAATAAGATATCAATTTCGTTAAATCTGCTTTAAGGCAACCAAAGAGAAAATTTATTATTATGTCATTCATTACATACATTAAATTCGTAAATTCCTTTGTAACTTAGTAGTAAGAAAACGTATATAAGAAAACAATATACTACTAGCAGAACCACATTCCAATATTGATAAATCTGAAATATTTTTGTTGTTTAAATATTTTTAAAAGTCTAAAACATATAAACTTAAAAGCTAATAATTTACTACTTGATTGTTTAATTAACCACTTATTTAATTATGAATGGAAACAATTTCATTTTTTTTAATTGTCATCTTTTAAGTGCATTTTAGGAAACGCAGTGTTACTGATATTGATCAGCTTATTAAAAAAGTATTTATTTTCATAATATTTGTGTTTCTGCTTGCTCATGCTAATCAGAAATATGAAAAAATAAATATTTAAATTGACACGATTAGGAATAATTAATCCCAGTTTACTAGGAGCTTAAAAAAGCCCAAAACAGTAAAGAGTTAAAAGAGAAAAAAGTTCTTTTTTAAATGTCTTTCTATTGCAAAATAAAAAAAATGTTTCTGGTTAACCCTACGCTAGCAGAACCAGAAAGGTGAAAAAAATAAAGATTTACTAAATGAGCTGATTATTATAAATAAAGTTGAGGTTAATAGGGAACCTTACAAACTTAAAATAATGAGAACTAAACAAAAAATATTTCTATTCCTAATAAAATTATTCTTTCTTAAAATATTGCACAATCTAGTGGTACAGGATTGATCCACAAATTTAAACGTTTTTTATATAAGGTGACCAATCGTCCTCCTTCAAGGAGGACAGTCCTTCATTTGTAAGTTCTGGTCTTCCCCAAAAAAGGAACTCCTACCTGTCCTCTTCGATATTTTAAAACTAATGTGTTAATTTCTTTATTCATAGATTTTGATATTATTTAATAGTAAAATACTCCTTAAATTAAAAAATTAAAGTAGATGTAAGCATAATTAGTATATTTGTGTTTGCATTAATAAGATGTTTTATTTACTTGCGATGTACTTTTTCTGAAATTTTTTCTTCGTTCTTTTTTTCACTGTAAAAAAATTGGTTACCGTATTTCATAGGTATTATATTTTTCACATCTCTGTAAAATTTATATTAGTTTAAAGCACAAGAAGGGCCTAAAATTATGACGAATTAAAAAATAATAATTTCGATTAACCTAGACTGGAGTGTGGTTCTGCTATCTTAACCAACGCAATATGGTTTAGTTTGCTTAAGGTGTATGTAGACTATACCGTTCCTGGATCAATGCAAATCTATCTGGGCAGCGTTTGAACATTCCTGTATGGGATTCGACATCCATAGAGAAATGCTGAAATAAAGACCATAATGTTAATCGATGCTTTAAAACAGGTCGAAATGGTTAATATATATATATTAAATTTATATTTATATTAGGCCATTCAGTTTGGCTGCCAACCCGATTTGATAATTTTTTTAAAATTTAACTAACCAGAACTAACCAACATGTTTATTTTTATATTTTTATTTAATATATTCCGACGTGTGTTTTAACACCGTCCAACATTTAGATACTGATTTTGGCTTTTCGCATTAATTAGCAAAACAAATTCAAAAACAAATCGACCAATGAAATTTGCATGGGTTCCGAATCCTACACCAGAGAATTAATACGGGTAAATCTGATAAAAAACATTTAAATCTAGAAATGATTTTGGAAGGACATGAATCGAGATGACACCTTCGGCATTCTCTTTAAAAACAGATCAACTACAAAGTGTCGGAAAGGAATATTGAATCGTACGAAAGGAGGTGTTTTTTAGCCCTTTTTTCACCCTTTTTACCCCCACCCCAAGCATAAATTTATTTAAAAAATTATTGTTTTTTAATTTTTAATGGTTAATATTTGTTTTTAGGGCCATTGAATTCGAATACGATATTAGAAATTACATTTGTGGGTTTAGAAGGGCTGAATTCACTTCACTGTTTTTTACCTGCTACACCCTAAAGCAAACATTTCGCTAAAAAAGTTTTTGCCCATTTTTAATGACACATACAGGTTTTTTGGGCCACTGAGTTTGAATATGATATTATAAATAACATTTGTGGGTTTAAAAGGACTGAATTTACCCTTTTTACCCCTACACCTCTAAAATATAGATTTTGCAAAAAAAGTTTATCCTCATTTTTAATGGTATATATAGGTTTTTCGGCCACTTAATTTGAATATAGTATTAGAAATAACTTTTAAGGATTAAGAAGGGCCGAATTATCCCTTTTTTTATTCCCTAAACCCCTAAAACATACATTTCTCTAAAAAAATGTTTTTTGGGCTACTGAATTTAAATCTAATACCAGGAATAATAATTTTCTTTTACCCTATAGACATTATTTTTCTAAAGTTACCGTATTTTTTTTTTAATTTAAAGGGATGATGTAGGTTAATTGGGTCGTTGAATTCAAATCTCAAATCAGAAACGATATGCAAGGAGTTGGATTAAATTTTCCGTAAAATACGAATTTATTTTTTAATATATACATAATATATTAATGTGGTCCAAAAAATTTAAAAGGCGATTTTTTTAAAATGCGAGTTTTTCATTTCTTAGCGAAATGTATGTTTTAGGGGTGTAGGGAGTAAAAAAGGGTGAATTTAACCCTTCTAAGCCCTCAAATGTAATTTCTAATATATATTCGAATTCAGTGGCCCAAAAACTCTATATGTACGAATGAAAATGGAAAAAAACTTTCTTTTAGCAAAATGTATGTTTTAGAGGTGTGGGGGTAAAAAAGGAGAATTTAGCTCTATTAAGTCCTCAAATGTAATTTCTAATATCATATTCGAATTCAGTGGCCCAAAAAACCTAAATTGAACATTAAAAATAAAAAAGGGAAGTTTTTTTTAACAATTTTATGCTTGGGGGTAAATAGGGTGAAAAAAGGGGGTAAAAAAACCCAATTTCGTAGGATCCATATACCCTTTCGGCACTTTGTAGTTGATCTGTTTCTAAAGTGAATGCAAAAGGTTTCATCTCGTTTTATGTCCTTCCAAAATCATTTAACGGTGAATAACAGGAATTTACCCGGACTAAATGTTTAAATGCATCAAGGAGGGTTTGTTGGGTTTTACATCGATTCACTGAAGGTTTTTCCTTCTTACTCATCCTATATCAAAATCGATTTTAGATAGATTTTTTAAATATTTCCAAATATAATTTATCTAAAATTAAAAACGTTACGAACTAGGAAAATACATTTTTATATTGTTTAAACTTTAAACAGTAGTAAACAAATTGTTAAATTCATGATTTAAGAATTATTTTGATTAATTTTAACGTCAAAAATTGGCATAAGAGTAAACAATTTAGCGTAATTATTTTAATCAATAAACGAAATACTTTACAGATAAAAATTAAAACAATGTTAACCGGAAATCAAATATTACATATAAACTGTAACGACGTAAAGTTGATGAAAATTGTTATGACGAAATCAAAACATTAGAGAGAAATTGCAGATATATACTTAGAAAAGTTACATTTTTATTAAACATATCTACGATTTGAAAGCCCGAAAAATAAAAATGGAATCTTCTCTACAAGGAACTAATTTAAAATTATTATGAGTATATTCAATAATATTAATTAATTAATATATTTTAGTATATTCAATAATATTAATAAAAAATTATAAAAAATAGAACATACAATACCAATTCCAAAGCGAACCTGTTTTTTTTCCAAAAACTTTATTGATGTTCTGCAGACCGTCGCCTTATATTATGCCAATTAAAGAGTCCTGCTGTCAAAAAATTACATTTATCCCACCAGGGCCTTTATTTTTAAGTGTTAGGGAGTAAAATTTGTGAGAGAAAATAGCAAAAACTGAGTTTATATAAGAAATACTGTATTTTTAAAAACAGATCCGTTAAAAAGTGATAGAAATGACACAGACCAAGAGAAATTGAAAAAATTAGTAGAAAATGGGACTATATAATCTATAAATTATAATGTTTAAAATAATTGCATTGTTTTTCCTTTAAAAGTACTACCTATATTTACATTGTAACAGATGGAGAGTATTAATGTATGTTGTGTTTTGCATAATATGTGCATTAATAATGGCGTATCTAAGCCAAATAAGCAACATCCAGAAGAGCCAGACTATAGCCCATATTCTGGGACTATAGTATCTACGCTCTAGAAAATGTGTACACAAGGAGAAGTTGTAAAAATCCCGTTCTAGCTGCTGCTTTACAGATTTAGGAAATTTTAATAGTTATAAATAGTTAAATAAAAATTAAAAGAAAAAACTTTTTGTGTTTTATTTCTAGAAGGTATATAATATTGCAAAACTCTGTTTGGTTTTGTTTTAAAGCTATAGGTCTAACTTTCAGTTTTAAGCACAAACTATAACCCGAGAGACAAACAAAATTAAACATTTTCAGAAACACTTTTAAAATAAATCCAGGTTAACGAAAATATAATTTTTAAAAAATATGTTGGGTACATAACATTGTCGTGCATATTGTCGCTTGAAAAGCAGAAGGACATTTAGGTTCTTTTTTAAACTTTAAATTCACAACTTATTATTAAAAAAAAAAAATGAATGGCTCCATAGATGCAACTTCTTAGCCTTCACTTTCAAAATATACTTAATTTGTTTTTTTATTGGTTCAAATATATTATTTCGGTATGGCAACATTGCTTTCTAATTCTATTCTCCTTTCTGTTAAGTCCTTTTAAGAGTACTGTCACAGCCCTACTTCACTAACAAGCCGTGAACAAGGAAATCTGGCAACTATGCCTTCAGATCTAGCGACACACGTTTGCTGTTCTTTAGTCATATGATTTACGTTGAGTGATCTGTTGCTCTGTTGTTTTATTGTGAATAAATCAACTTTTTTGAAAGAAAATATTGTTAAGATAAAGACTAAACCTGTAAAAGGTCTTACTGTATGAAATTTGTGAGTGACCGGGACAGTTTTTTCCGCAGACATTGCGTAGAAAACAAGAATATCTGCGGGTGAAAAGTGCCGGTGTTATAAAGTACTTAAAGTAAATGGCGGCAAAATGAACTTGACATTTTTGGTGGTGCTTTTTAAAAAATAATTAAATTGAAAGTGTGTTTTAATGATTCGTGTTTGGCTTTAATTTTGAAGGTATTTTTAGTTATTTTTAAAAACAGTAACAAATATTAGCATTGGAAATTACCGTAAGTACGTAGGTATACAATTGATCATTTCTCTGTTAATTTTTTAAGAAAATTTGTTACCTGGGTTGAAGCTTGGCATAAACTTGAAAACAATAATGGTCGCCTTACAAACGACACCTATTCTTTACCTCTGTTTTACTAGAAATAATTGACTATTCATTTTCAAAATTTGATTTGTCGTATATTTTACCAGGTAAATTTACTACTGAAAAGTTAGAAAAAAGATTTGGTAAATACAGACTTCTCGGAGGTTGTAATTACAATGTTAGCTTTGATGATATTTTAAATGCTGAGAAAAAAATTAGACTCAAACATATATTTAGAAGCGCTGCTGATGGTAATTTCTCTTTAGCTGAGATTAAAAAACAGGGAGACAGCTGTATCCAGGAAAATGATCTTGATTGGACAATACCTCAAAATAATTACACTGAAAAATTTTTGTTTTTACTTGAAACTGAATACCTAAATGAATATGAAATTGACAAATCGGTACAAATTTATATAGCCGGTTATGCTGCCCACAAAATTGTAAAAAAATATAATAATTGTAACATCTGTGTTTCTTTTCTTGTTGAAAGTAGGGAAACCTAATTGACGACGAATACTTTGATTGTCTACAACGTGGCGGTTTAAAGGTTCCTACAGAAATTGTTAAAGACGTTCTGTTCCATATGTGCGCGATTTTTGAGAAAATTATTAATGACCCTGATACTGAGAGTGACTTCCTAAAAATGGAAAATCAAAAGATATCCTGTGTGATCTAACTAATTTAAGCACTAGACAACATGAAGGCTTTAATGATTTATGCTCGCAATGTATTTGTGGTAACGAGAACAAAAATATGTTCATTATGATGTGCTCTATATTTTCAAACATTCTTTTAAATAATTATGTTAAAAAAGAAATAACAAAAATGCCACAGAAAAATCGGAAAAGGCTGAGTCAAAAAACAAAAAAGGAAACTAGACACATTTAATAAATAAATAAACAAAACTAAAACTAAGTACAATTACTAACTAAATGTTAAATTACACTTGTTTCCTTTTACAACAGCATCATGTTCTTATGCCTTGACCTATGCACATAAATTAATTTGTTTTAGAGTTTAAATATTATATAAATATATTTATTTTTTCAATTATTATACTGATTTAATTATTTTAATGGAAATATCAAAACTATTTACGCGATCTTTGAATTGAGCCTTAAATGAATTTAAAAATACGCGCCTCGATACCCGGATCACTGCTCATCGCGCTCGAGGGAAACCGATCTGAATCTCTTGCCGGTTGCGGCGTTGCCAAGTGGTTGTTCACGGCTTGTAGTGAAGTAGGGCTGTGGTACTGTCTTTTTAAATTAATAGAAAATAGAAAATCTATTAAAGTCAAGAATACGGGTCCCGATGAGAAGTCCAAAAAACCGCTTGTACGGATTTGTTTTAAATACCACTAAAAACACATTAATCAGCGCATTAAATTTTCGTGGTGTAACTGCGTTTTTTCATCTTGTTACAGTTAACAAAGGTTTGATGCCAAGTACTGACGTATCGTGTGGGTGTGGCACAATTTTTGATGTATAGAAACTTTTTAAACATTTTTGGACATTTTTGGGCGGATCTTGATACACTAACTACTTCCTCTATATTAGGCTGTTGCTTGTATAAAATAACAAATCTGTTTTTCTTTTTCTTTTTTTTTAAGTATGTTTTGGGATGACTAAAGGATCCGTGTTCAACTAAACTAGAATAAAAATGATTAAAAGTATCTGAAATAGTAACAAACTTAACATATGAGCAAGTATCAATAAAATCATTAAACCTGCAGATTAATTCTTAACTTTTGTTAACTTGACTAATTTTTATGTTTTACTAATTATATTGAGTAATTAAGAAAGGTAAATACCCAATAATTTACAATATATTTTAGTCTTATACCTACATGCATGCTATTGTCTGCATGTCTGTTATACATAGCAGACATAGGGATAATTGCTTTTACTCCATTTCTATAATAATTTGTTGACATACTCTAATTCAGGTCTAAGAACTTATCCTAAAACACATGTACTTAATAATGCTATTAATTTCTGCGTTTAATACTAATTAAATTTGACGTATAAATAAGTATCTATCTAGATAAGAAGTTTACGTACAAAGATATTTGCACACTCACGTTGCTACGTGACTAAAGTAATCTTTTTCTTTAAGGTCAAATTATAAACCATTAAAATATTTAAAGCTTTAAAATTTCTGAGTGAAAAGGAATTAAAAAAAACTAATATGTTATTTGTCTTGCATAAAAAATATTTCTAGGCAACTGTCACAAAAAAAATAGTATATTATATTATAAGGATTAAAAGTGCATCTTTTTTTTACTAGCAATTGTTGCAGCTGCGAGGCGGAGCGCAGCGCGCCGAGCGAATGCAAAATTGCGAGTAAATTTAAAAAGCACTTTTGTCCGTATAATATATATATTTTCCCCAACCAAGTCAAAATTAATACATTTAGTTATTTAAAAGGGCTCAAATGCAATTGCTTTTAATCCTAGGATTAAAAGTAGCACTTTTAATCCTAGGATTAAAAGTGTTGCTAAGCAAGAGCACATTTTTGTATGGTATGAGAATTGATAGCTTTTGCACCTGAAAATAGTACAAAAATGTCAACATTTTTTGATGGTTGGAGAAAAAATATTTTATGGATTTATTAGCGTCCGTAAAGTTTAACTTTTTTGGCCGCATTTACTTTACGGCCGCTTTTTTAAACTTTTTGGTCACATTTACTTTACGGCCGCTTTTTCTTTACGAAGGTGGCCTGGATGGCTAGGATAGAGTGCGTTGCTGGACAGTTTATTAACAATATGTTAGTGGCAACTTAACAGTAATAATCAGAATAAATAAAAGTTATATTTAAAAATACGCAAAATGAGTGATACAGACAGTAATAATCCAACTAAAATTTATGAAGCCTCAAAAGCAGCGACTTTAAATTTACTAGCAGAAAAATATTGGCAAATCTATCTAAAACAATATAAATTTTTTATGGAATGGTGCAATATACACAAGAGTAAAAATTAAAAAAAAATTAGGTATTTCTTGCGGTAATTGTCTCGAAAGTTGCTTCCTTTTCGATTTTAAGGAAATTTGGTATACGGGTTTTTTTGGGGCGCTGATTACAAATCTGAAAAAATATTTTTTTAGCAACGTTTTGTTTTCGAGATATTTATAATCAAAGTTGAAAATCAAACTTACCTTATTTACATTATTCCTCCTTTTTTTGCATAGAATTCTTGATTTTTTAACTTAATTGGCGCACAATATTTCACAAACACCTTTTAAAAACTTGTTTTTTATTTATTTTATATCTTTTTCCGTTTAATTGCAAACCTCCACTTTTACACGCCGCAATGTGGCCGCAACCATGTATACAGTAGGAATTTTATAAGCCAAGATGGCCGCTGCCTTTGAACTTGAACGTTCTCAATTAAAAGGTGTAAAATAAATAAAAATAAAAGGTGTGTAAAATGTGTTTATAAAATATCGTGTGCCACTTTAGTGTAAAAATCAAGAATTGTGTACAAAAGAAGGGAAATATAGTGAAAATTGGGTTAGTTTGATTTTCAACTTTGATGATGAATATCTCGAAAACGAAACGTTGCCGAAAAATATTCAGATTCGTAATCAGCGCCCCAAGACACCCCTTTACACCAAATTTGGTTAAAATTGGAGAGGAGGCAACTTTCGGGACAATTACCTTTCTTGCATTTTCTTCGGAACAGGCCAAAGTTAAAAAAATCGTCTACATTATGGTCTACCTACCATATGTTAAAATTTACATTAATGGTTAAAAATAACATTGACATTGGAAAGGTTTCAAAATTGATTGCACACGCAGTATAGGATACCAGGCGAAAAATTCCGCATTTTTTACAAGAAATGATAATAAGTTCCTAACAGAAGCGTCAGATGAGAACTATTTAATGTGGAAGGTAACACATTAAAATAATTTTAAAGTAAATTCATTTAATAATAATTATACTGTGTTTATTTGTAGGTGTGTTTGTTAATTGGATTGGCTGGTGCCTGTAGGCGAGACAAACTAAGACAACTATCTATAAACGATATACAAGACAAAGGAACCGTGTTAATAATCACACTTCCTAAAACAAAAACTGGAAATAACGAGTATTTACAATAACTGACAAAACTAATTGAAAATTATAAGTCCCCTACAGCTAATTCGAAACTACTCAAATTTACGACCTCTCAATCTACGTCCTCAAACGTTTTTATTTATTATCGAAATGGAAAATGCTCGTCACAAGTTGTCGGTGTACATACTTTTGGAAAAATACAATCCCTCATTGCACAGTATCTACAGTTGCCAAATGCTGATTGATCTACAGGTCACCCTTATAGAAGAAGCTCATCTTCTCTTTTGGTTGAAACAGGAGCTCAAATTTTAATGTTAAAAAGCCACGAAGGTTGGAAGTTTAATTCACTAGCGAAAGGCTACATTGAAGATTCCATTTTAAGAAAAAAAAGAAATAGCAAATAGAATTCTAGCGGGGGGATGGTAAATATTTCGTAGAAAGAGAAGGTACTCAGGTTGGTGCTTTTCTGTTCAAAAAAGTTTAAAAGATTCTGAATCAAAAAATATTATTTTTTAAAAAGCTAGAAAATGACATGACTGTTAATAATCTCATGTATAAAAGTGGAATTACATTTTCAAAGTTAAATAACTGTATTTTTAACATAACAATTAATAACAAATAAAACTAATTTGTTACCAAACTTCTAGGTGTAAGTTCTGTTTATAATTTTTATCACATAATGTTTCAATTTTGCCACATTAACATTATTTAATCAATAAAAATTTGAAACTGCTTTTCAATTTTTCCCTTATTTCAAATATCAAAAAAACAAATAAAATATTGTACCTACTTGATAAAACAGTCGCCTAAGAAATGTTGTGTGTATCTCGGCTTAATGATCTTTTTTGGCCTCATTTAAAACTTGCTTGGCCTCGGCTACGCCTCGGCCGCAAATTTTCGATTCGGCCAAAAAGATTACTTTTAGGCCTTGATACACAAATAACTATTATTTGAATTTTGTTATAAAAGGAGAAGTAGTGTGTGGAACAACATTGTTCGTACTGTGAACGAGGGTTTAATAAATATTGTCCAAAAATATGTTAGAATTTTACCTTTTTAATTTTGCGTATAGTTTATTATTTTTAAATTTTTTGTTTTAAAAAATAAAAGTGCCATGTACATGAATATTGCAAAATAAATAGAAATCAGAATGTCTTTTTACCAAACAGGTCACTTTCAATAAAAACACGACTTAAGCATTTTGAGTAAAATTATAATTTCGTTAATCAGGCAGCAAGAAAAGGGAGTCAGTTACTTTGCACACAGTTTGTTAAAAGTTCCTGCTAATCAAGTAGAATTAAGAATAGGTCTTTAGTCGAAAGCACTTTCCTATAAAATACGTTTTGCAGAATACACGTTAATAATAAGTCATCTGCATTTTTCCTGTTTTCCATACGTGAACTCCCCAATATTTCTTAGTAGTTAAACAAATTATGCAAAAAAATCAAATATACCATTTTCTTCTTTTCTAACTGATAAGATACTATTGAGGTATGTAACTAAGTGATTGGTAATTACTAGTTTTAATTTGTAATTCTTCAACTCAACATCCTTCCCAACGATTATCAAGGCAATAAAAAAATATTTTTGATATGGTCTATCTAAATGCTTCTGCCCGTTTTCATTAGAGCCGGTAAGCCTTCTACTATTAAAGATATTATCAAGATGAAATTACAGTAAAACCGTTTAAACAGTCGCCAAAACGTCCCGGTTTTAAATTTTTCTAACTTCGACAGTGTCAATGATCGACAGTGTTAAGTAAACAAAATACAGTAATCGTTAGATTATGAAAAGCAAAATAGTTTGTTGCCCTTTTAAATGAAAGAGTTTATTTTAAAAACTAATTAAAGTCATGTTGCCATCAAATAAGGGTAATACATTTTTCATATCTATCAACCATTCCTGATCAGTGTAACCGATTCAGATACCGTGTGCGATGTGCGATAATGGTGTGCAGATGAAATCTAAAGAGTTTCAAGAGCTCTGCAAACGTTATAAGACTAAAATATTCTATACAACTTCCTACTATCCTCGAGCTGATCCGACTGAACGTGCCAACAGAGTTGTGAAGACTATGCTACGTTCTTAAATTAAAAATGAAACTCACCGCACTTGGGATGAAAATTTAGCCGCCATCGGCTGTGCCATGCGTACCTCTCGCCACGAAACTACCGGTTTTACCCCCTATTTTCTCAATTTTGGTCGAGAACATAAGCTGTATGGTCAGGACTTTGCTGAAGAGATCCCCAATATCAATTTGGATCCTGGCGATTTTGTCAAGAAAAGACAAACTGCGTTTGCCAAACTTTATCAAGAGGTGCAACAGAAGATTAGTTCTTCTCGTGCTAGAAACCAACAAAGGTATAACCTACGCAGACGACCATCCGACTACGTTCCTGGTCAAAAGGTTTGGCGGAAAATTAAAAGTCTCTCAGATGCAGTAAATTATTATAGTGCCAAATTGGCTCCCGTAGGACCGTACACAGTTAAGCGAAAAACTGGAACCTGTACCTGTGAATTACAAGGTCAAAAAGGTCAGGGCAAGGGTATCTGGCATGTACAAGATCTGAAACCGTATAATCCATCAAACAGCAATGCGAGTTCTGACGCCGAATAAGCCAAATTTTTTTTGTATGATTTACTAAGTTACTTGTAAATTGTTATATTAATGATTTGTTATAATAATTAATATCTGTTATCTTTAACTTTTTATGGCTTTCGGTTATTATCTTTACTGTCTATATTTTTTTTGTTTGGTTTATTTTTTTTTTACATGCCCTGCAGAGATGGGCAACCAATGGTGTCGGGGCATCCAGCTTGGCGCGAAACATGATGGGAGTCTCGACATTGCTGGTTAGTTAGAATTATCCTGCACTGGGACCTAGTGTCGGTAAAAGTCCGACAAACGCTGGGATAGTGTTAGCCTTCAGCCACACTACCTCGATTTTTATTTTTTTAATTGCCTTCCCTTTTCTTTACTTCTATTGCCTTTTTAAATTTAATTTTTTTTGACGTGAACCTTCTGTTCGCTATCATAGCATTACATTTAATTTCTTAATGGATTTTCAGAGCGTATTATCTGAAAATTATTTTTTTTTTGGGGTCAATTATCTTTTCTTTCGTACCATTTTGTTTATTTATCTTTAATACGTTTTTCTTTAATTTGTTATTGATAGCTTTCTGCCTTCAAGGCATACTTGGTCACAACTTAAATTTACCTGAATTTGCTTTCACTGAGCTTCGATTTGTTCGATTGTTGCCTTTAGTTAGGTTTACCTTTATCTTATCTTACCTTATTTTATATTACCTTACCCTACATTTATCTTTATCTTATCGAATATTTTCTTTATCTTGTGTCTTCGGGGAGATTCGATAACGAAACTTCCTTCGGAGTTAATTTTTATTGAATACTTAATTTATCTCGGTTACGTCCTTTATCTCTATCTGGCTTAGTTAGTGCCTACCTGTCTCTGAATTGTCATCTCCTGTCAGTTTAATGATTAGTTTGCTTTTTATGTTCTTAGTTCCAGATTCCGGCCTTGTTTTTCGTTACCTTTGGGTGATCGCATGATCGTCGTAAAACTTCTTCCTGGAAGTTTTCCTCCTTCCGAAGGAGAGGGGAGTTGTCACGGTTAGTTTTTATTCCTAGGTTTGTTTTTAATAATTTAGTTTGTTTACCTTAATGCAGTTCGGTTTTAATTTTTTTTTGCAGATTATTTTCGGCAAAAGGCTCCAAATTTTATTGTAATTGCTGGGTTACTTCTGTCTTTCTATCGCCTTTGGTATCATACCTTATGCTTTACGTTGCCTTTTTTCCCCTCGCAGTATGGTGTACTAAAAAATTGACATAAGATACCTCGAGTCGATAATTGGCCTTAATTTTGTTCGATGCAACATTAATTTTGAGGTACATCTTTCACTATTGACTAAACCAAGCTTATTAAGTAGGTTAGATTGACTTTGTATAAATCAATAGTTTCTAATTTAAACAAGGACTTACCTTTAAAGTGTTGATATTTTTTCAGGGGTTCGTAATCAAATTTTGTTTCTCTAGGTATTCGGTATGGTTTTTCCCCCTATATACAATCCTCGACAGCTTGTAGGTTTGTCTAGAAATTACATTTCCTTAGCAGTTTTGCTTTTATTGGCTATGTAGGAAGGGTTGTTTACATTACCTTCCGTATTTAACTTAGTTTGTTTACTTTTATTTTCCATTCCCAACAGTTGTCGTGGGTTCACAAGGGCCAGCGCAGTTTCCTTTGCCTCTAGAGTCTCTTTTGTACAAGTTCTTTGTATTTTATCCTCTTTGCATTAAAATTGTAAACATTTATTATTTTGGATTGTTGTATAATTTTGTTTGAATATATTTTTGACAAGACAGATGACAGTTCGAGGGAATGTTATTTGGGCAGCGTGGGTTGCCTACCCACGCTGCCCACACTCCAAATGTTGTAACGATGTTGCCAATTTAGGGGCGAGAAAATTCCTAGAATTAGCAGCGATGTGCGTGCGCCCACTGGTACTTTTTGAGAAGGACGAAGGATGGCCCTTCGTCCTTCTCAAAAAGTACCATGTTTTACCATTGGCACTTTCACGTCAATCTTCAAGCCAAAAACTAGGAAAATTTGCAGCCACTGGTATTCAAGCCATCTTTGTAGGATTTGTGCTGCAAATTTCCCAAAAATCTTTCCCGATTTAAGTTACATTTAGTTGTGTGTTTATTTTGGTTGTTTTGCGTTGCCTTTTTCGCAGTTTTTTCGGGAAAGAAATCTGCATTGCAGGAGTTGCAGTTCGACGCCGCAGGGATCACGTGTTAGTTGAAAATACCCCTTAACAACTTGGGTAAGTTCTTCTAGACTTATTTTAACTGAGTATTTTCCGTATAAAACGGTACATTAATAGATTTATTTGGGTTTTCTTACGACGCGCTGGTGGTTCAGGGGATTTTCATTATTTTTTTTTATATATTACGCCCCACGTTGGGCGCCAAATTTGTCACGCTGCAGCTTTAGCCCAAGTGTTTTGGCCTAAAAACACTTTCCAACTTTTATTTGGCCGTTGGCAGCCTTTAATTTTTTTTTATTTTTCTTTAAATAAAATTAATAACAATTAAATAGCAAAAGTACAGTAAAGCTGAAGGTGAGTAGCAGAGAGAGCGTGCAAAAATGCCCTAACTCATTTGCCGGAGAGTAGGGGGGGTTAAACTGGGCGCCACTGCTTTTGGTGCCAGGCCTAGCAGAGACCTTCCAAGGTTTAATTGGGAACTTTCGTTCAACTTTACTACCACTCAAAGACAAGAAAAATTTTACTAAACAATATTAACATTAGAAAAAGGAGACACTAGGCGAGCCAAATAAAACACTATATCTAAACAAATAGTTAATATAATTTATTATAAATTTGTAATTTAAAGTTTACACAAAAAAAATAATCAAAATAAAATGGTGAATGCGCTAGGTTATGAAATTACAAAATTTAAATTTATAATTTAAAAGTTTACAAAAATATATATATATATATATATATATATATATATATATATATATATTATATATATATATATATATATATATAATATATATATATATATATAATATATATATATATATATATATATATATATATATATATATATATATATATATATATATATATATATATATATATATATATATATATATATATATATATATATATATATATATATATATATATATATATATATAATAAAAATGAAATGGTGAATGCGCTTAATAACTGTTAAATTTTCTATACTGATGAAAAGAATAAATATTAAAACTATAAGTCTACAATTTCAAAGAAAATATATAAAATATAAAAATATATATAAATACCGCTTATTTAATTAACAATAATTTAATGACCAGGTGCACCATTTGAAAACCAATAAGAAAATTAAGATTTACCAAAAAAAAAAAAAAATATTACAATAAAAATAAAAGAAAGGGCCGCAAATAATTTATAACAATATGGTAAAAATTTAAAAGGTAGAGTCCTAAATTGTTTCTTGAAAAGTGTTAAAAAAACTGTTAGTAAGTTAATTTTAATGTTGCCTGTTTTGTTGAATCCAAGTGATGGCAGGTGTGCCAGCCACTACACCGTGAAGAGGGATGGTGTCCAAAACTACAAACAACACATTAACAGTTAAATGGTCACTATCTCTGACCCGTCCCAAGAAAACTTCTACCAAATTGATGGCCCCTCCAAACCAAAGCGGAAACTGTTTCAAAAAAAATTAATGGCCCAGCAGAATAATGGCCCGTCCGAAGAACCCTACAAAATTCAATACTAATTAAAACCCAATAAAACGTAAGATAATTAAGCGACTTTAAAAATCCCAAGAAAATTCCCTCAAATCCCATACTGTATGTGTTTCATTAAAAAAAAGGTTAATATAAGAAAACTTTAAAATCTGGTGCTTGGTTCGAGACCTTTCAGTAAACAAAAAAAATAATTACTTATTAAGTAAGCAACGTTAATTAAACATATAACAATAAAAAATCCTATTAAATTAAGATAACAAAAAAAAAACTTGTTTTAGTAAACTGGTTTACAAAAAAATTAGGCCCTATTCCATTGGCACCAAAAAAAAAAAAGAACATATTCCCTAGCTACCAAAAGTTAATTAACAATCACTTAACTCGGGTAAAATAAAAATCCCATACGATTGTATTTAATCGTAGGTATAAGCCATCTTGGCTTAACTAAAGCCCAAAACTAATTAAATAAGGTAAAAAAAAATAAATAACTAATTTTTGTTAAGAATGACAAAAGCCTCTCCGGCCTACTAAATTGACAATTTAAATAATAAATAGGTCTCGAACAGTCACCCAGATACTTATACCCTGAATAAAAGTCTCAAAAAGAAAAATTATGACAAGAAAACTTAGTAATTAAAAATTTATTACCAAAAGAAGGTAATTTAACCCCAGAAAATTAATTAATACTAAAAGAAACAAAGAATATATACACAAGCGCCATCTAACGGCGATTAATTAAAACTTTAACGCTAATTAGCGTAGCCAATTAACGTAACTGTCAAAGAAAAACATCAAAAAAGAATAATTCAATAAAACTGCGATTTTTGCAATGAATTGACCACAACAAACCCCTTAAATTGATGTAATTAGGGTAATTAATAATTAATTCTTACCGAAATTCGACTTGCCCAACGCATGACGTAATATATATAAAAAAAAATGAAAATCCCCTGAACCACCAGCGCGTCGTAAGAAAACCCAAATAAATCTATTAATGTACCGTTTTATACGGAAAATACTCAGTTAAAATAAGTCTAGAAGAACTTACCCAAGTTGTTAAGGGGTATTTTCAACTAACACGTGATCCCTGCGGCGTCGAACTGCAAGTCCTGCAATGCAGATTTCTTTCCCGAAAAAACTGCCAAAAAGGCAACGCAAAACAACCAAAATAAACACACAACTAAATGTAACTTAAATCGGGAAAGATTTTTGGGAAATTTGCAGCACAAATCCTACAAAGATGGCTTGAATACCAGTAGCTGTAAATTTTCCTAGTTCTCGGCTTGAAGATTGACGTGAAAGTTCCAATGGTAAAACATGGCCGATGGCCCTTCGTCCTTCTCAAAAAGTACCAGTGGGCGCACGCACATCGCTGCTAATTCTAGGAAGCCCCTAAATTGGCAACATCGTTACAACATTTTGAGTGTGGGCAGCGTGGGTAGGCAACCCACGCTGCCCAAATAACATTCCCTCGAACTGTCATCTGTATTGTCAAAAATATATTCAAACAAAATTATACAACAATCCAGAATAATAAATGCTTACAATTTTAATGCAAAGAGGATAAAATACAAAGAACTTGTACAAAAGAGACTCTAGAGGCAAAGGAAACTGCGCTGGCCCTTGTGAACCCACGACAACTGTTGGGAATGGAAAATAAAAGTAAACAAACTAAGGTAAATACGGAAGGTAATGTAAACAACCCTTCTTACATAGCCAATAAAAGCAAAACTGCTAAGGAAATGTAATTTCTAGACAAACCTACAAGCTGTCGAGGATTGTATATAGGGGGAAAAACCATACCGAATACCTATAGAAACAAAATTTGATTACGAACCCCTGAAAAAATATCAACACTTTAAAGGTAAGTCCTTGTTTAAATTAGAAACTATTGATTTATACAAAGTGAATCTAACCTACTTAATAAGCTTGGTTTAGTCAATAGTGAAAGATGTACCTCAAAATTAATGTTGCATCGAACAAAATTAAGGCCAGTTATCGACTCGAGGTATCTTATGTTAATTTTTTAGTACACCATACTGCGAGGGGAAAAAAGGCAACGTAAAGCATAAGGTAGGATACCAAAGGCGATAGAAAGACAGAAGTAACCCAGCAATTACAATAAAATTTGGAGCCTTTTGCCGAAAATAATCTGCAAAAAAAAATTAAAACCGAACTGCATTAAGGTAAACAAACTAAATTATTAAAAACAAACCTAGGAATAAAAACTAACCGTGACAACCGTGTTAGAAAATGATGATATTTTTGATGTCACTACACCTTATTCTTGTTTTAATCGCAAAAACAAAGCGGTAATTCAAAATTACTTAGCGTGTTTAAAAGGTTTTTTCGCGAAAATATTATATTATGTAATAGGTGCCGTAAATGGGTTTTAAGCGCACGCAAGTGAAGTTTCACTTAAGGGCGCTAAAACCATTAACTCACGAGATATATACACTATTTTATCTACAACTGTGATACCTTAAGTCCATCTATCCAGAAGTATTTAATTTTTTTCCATAAAAACTGTTTCAGTGTCTTTAAAATCTGACAACAAAATGTCAACCATCGATTTTTCAAATACAAAATTACAAAACATTGTTGTAAAAATTAAGTTGCCTTGTAAGGTCAAAAAAGCAATAACAAATTTATAGTTTATTATGTCGCTTAAAAGGGGGGACAACTTAAAACTAAAGTTAACCCGAACATGGATTCAGGACGCCAAAGCTCAGACAAAATCGGAAATCTCAGATTAGTATAAGTCGCTACCGAAGTAGACAGAATTTTAATTCTTTTATAACATTAAATTTTTAGGTTAATTTTTAATTTTTTATCTTGCTACTTACCAATCAGGTATTTTTATTGAAATTTTCTAAAACTAAAAAAAATAATACTGAACAACAAAACTGAATTTGGCAAGATCTGTCACTTTATTAGTAAGGTAAAGTGGTAGTTACAGCACTAAAAATAGTGCGTGCAACTCCACTTACCGCACGGTTGTAGAAGAAAAGCTTGTTGTTTTGAGACAATGTGTTTAATAGCCTTGACAGTATGTTAGGTGTTGTGCATGTTCTATTAAACACAAAATCCATCCTAACCAAATCATATTTTTTCTATTCGGCCATTTTTCTATAGTAGCCACTTAGCCAAATATACCGAACTTGCCTAAAATTAGGTTTGGCGAGTATTTAAAATAGCATTTTTGGATAAACAATATAAAATGTTTTAAAAAAATTCCACACATCATTGTTTGATATCGTCCTAACGTCAGTAAATCATAATTTGAAATGTTGTTTATGATTATCAGACAAATCATGGCTTTAGACATTTTTAAATTGCATTTTTTAGTTGTTAAATATTAAACAAAATTTTAAATATCTTATAAGCATTTAGGGACATTTTTGAAAAAAAAAAATTTGGTCGCCCCTCCATATTTTTGCTTGTAATCCACTTAAGCTATTTTTGTGCTAAAATATTTAAAATTCTTAAATAAATATGTGCGATTAACAACTAAATATAAATAAAATTAATTGATGCTAAATGTCAATGATGAGATGACGAAATTAAATCGATGTCAGCCATTTAAATTGAACAAAAAATATCTGCTCCCTGTCTTGTCTTATCAAAGACGTGTCTCTTATCCTACAGACAGCTATTGCTTATAAACAGATTTAGCTGCCAAGCGTATCCAGTGTGCTCCGATATATTTGTAATTACATTTACTATTTAAACCTATTTTTTTTAACACAATGGGGTTAGACGTAGAAAAATCCGTTTCCACAACTACCCTTGTTAAAAGATCTATTCCCGAAGTAACTGTTGTTCAAAGAGTGTTGTGGCTTTTAAACATATTATATACCCAAATATTAGTAATTTTAACTGTGTTACTAGTATGGGTATTCTTTTCGAAAAATTCTGATAGATCTTCATTATTCTTTTGGCATATACTACTATCAACTATGGCCGTAAGTAGATAAATATTTTTGTAGCAAGTATAAATTTTAATTTTAATAAACAAAATAAGTAGCAATAAAAATTTTAAATTTTGAAGCTTTATTGATTTTAATTAAAATGAATTGTTATTGGCGACTATGATTTTAAAATAAAATAAAATTTGTTGGTTATAAATATAAATTTTGTTAATATCTTAACTCTAGATTTTATAAAAATTACAAAAATAATTCTTGTTTTAGTATGTTCCATTAATGGCGTCAGCAATAATCATCTTCTCGGAAGACAACCTTATTTCACTATATATCCAAAGAACCAGAAGATACTGGATACATGGTATTCTTTTGACTGTTAGTTGTATCGCTGTAACTGTTGGTATATCAGTAGAAACCAACACCAAAGCAAAGTCTGGCAAGAACCATTTCCAATCTACCCACGCTATTTTAGGTAATATATCTAAAAATCTATTATTTGATATCACAATGATTGTATATAATATATATATATATATATATATATATATATATATATATATATATATATATATAATTAAGCTTGATTGTTTCTTGGGTATGAGGTTTTCTGTATAATTCAAACAACAATATTTCTTTACGTTTCGCACCTACATGGAGGGCTTTTTCAAAAGATTTTTTTATTGTATTTTCATGATTTTAAAAATATCATCTACAAAAAATATATCATCAGGCATACAACTTAAAATAATAATATAGAGATATAGGACAATTTACATTTGTAAAAATTATGCAGTCTAAATTATTTCATTATATTTACGTGCAATAACAATTAAATACTAACAATTACATGATAAGACATACATTTTAAAACTTAAAAACAATTTATTTTATTGTTGTTCACTTTTTTATTAAATCAAAAAGTACGTACCCTGAAGAAACATACTGTTGGCATCATTTATAACAGGTAGATGCACACTGTCGGTAGCCGGAAGGATGAGTATTTTAATTTGTGTTTTTTATAGTAAAAAAAATATTTAAGAAAATTTATAAATACGAAAACAATTTTAAAGATGTTTATGCTATGTAGTCCAGATAATTTTCAATTTGTAGGGACAAGTTTTAATTTCTTTTTTATTATTTTTTAACTAAGAGGGCAATTCAGTTAACATCTCCTGAATACAGAGGAATAGCACTAAATAAGGTCAGAGCTGTTCTACAAAATAACAATTTTCCCAAGAAACTCATTAACAAACTAATAAAACAAAGGATACACAAATTTTACAACAAAGGAACATCTAACAATAAACAAGAAAACGTGGAAGATAAAAAATATATTGCTATGCCATATACAAATAATTTATCAGAAAAAATTAAACATATTCTAAATAAACATAAAATAACGGTATGTCACAAAGGACAGAACTTAGTAAAATCGTTGTTTACAAAATTAAAAAGTCAAACACCTCACAAAAAAGTCAAATGTTGTTTATGCAATTCCGTGTTCAAATTGTCCAAACCAATATATAGGTATGACAACCCAACATCTTAACAATCGTTTAAATGGTCACAAATACCAAAAATCCGCTTCTACCGCATTACACAAACACGAATACGAAACCAAACATACCTTTAACTTTAAGAAACTAAAATACTGATTTTGACAAAAACTACCATAAACTTACTATAAAGGAAATGATTCATATCAAAAAAAATAACAATTGCGTAAACAACAAAAAAGACATTGACAACCTAAGCCAAATATAATTTAATTAAATAGTTAAAGGAAGTCACCTTATGGAAAAAAACCTCTTAGTTAAAAAATAATAAAAAAAAAAAATTAAAACTTGTCCCTACAAATTGAAAATTATCTGGACTACATAGCATAAACATCTTTAAAATTGTTTTCGTATTTATAAATTTTCTTAAATATTTTTTTTACTATAAAAAACACAAATTAAAATACTCATCCTTCCGGCTACCGACAGTGTGCATCTACCTGTTATAAATGATGCCAACAATATGTTTCTTCGGGGTACGTACTTTTTGATTTAATAAAAAAGTGAACAACAATAAAATAAATTGTTTTTAAGTTTTAAAATGTATGTCTTATCATGTAATTGTTAGTATTTAATTGTTATTGCACGTAAATATAATGAAATAATTTAGACTGCATAATTTTTACAAATGTAAATTGTCCTATATCTCTATATTATTATTTTAAGTTGTATGCCTGATGATATATTTTTTGTAGATGATATTTTTAAAATCATGAAAATACAATAAAAAATCTTTTGAAAAGCCCTCCATGTAGGTGCGAAACGTAAAGAAGTATTGTTGTTTGAATTATACAGAAAATCTCATACCCAAGAAACAATCAAGCTTAATTAGAATAAATGTTTAAGAAATTTTTGAAAAAATATATAATATATATATATATATATATATAAAATATATATATATATATATATATATATATATATATATATATATATATATATATATATATATATATATATATATAAATATATATATATATATATATATATATATATATATATATATATATATATATATATATATATATATATATATATATATATATATATATATATATATATATATATATATATATATATATGTATATAAATATATAAAGATTTTTTGGCCTTTTTAAAGTTTTCCTTAATTTTTTTTGAATGTACGAGTATATGTTCGAAAGTTAAATAAGAGCAAAATATTAGATACTCAATATGGTAGGCATTAACAAAAGAGATTTTTTAAATTTATATTTTATGTTATGTTTTCAGCTATTTTGGTTTTTTATAAAAATTAAAAGTTGTATTATACAAAGGTTTTTAAAAAAATATCTTTAAAGGTAAGCGGTTTGAATTTAAAAACAAATTAGGAAACGTCTCATTTACCTAGCTAGCTAATGATGAATAGTTTTCCTACATTTGTCACATCAAAAATAATTTTTTTTCAAATATCGATTGATTTGTTAAAAATAAGACACTGCGCTGTTTAAAAGTCAAAGTTAAACTCAAGAACATATATATATATATATATATATATATATATATATATATATATATATATATATATATATATATATATATATTATAAAATAATTTGTTACAAATTATTATTTATTTGTTTTAGGATTGACTTCCTGGATATTAGTGCTTGTGTCCGTCATCCTAGGAGTTATAACAGAACATGCCAGAACATTTTCATCAGTTATCAGACCAGTGATTGCCAAAGTCATGCATAACTTTCTGGGAACTGCTGGTTTTCTAATTGGTGTTGGCGCGCTTTACACAGAGCTAAATTACGTCCAAAGTGCAACCTCAGAAAACATTTTTAAAGCTAGTCAATGGGCGCTTTGGTTCATAGCAATTTGGAGTTTATTAGCAGCCCTTAAGTCCTTGTGGGGTCAGTTAAGAAGTATATTTTCGTAAAACCAAAAAGGAAAGATAAAGAAATTACATTTTTAAAAGCATACGTCGTTGCGCCTTCAGAATGCGACATGTGCATTTTAATAAATTTTTCAGGAGAGGAAAAAAACTTTATAGTTTTTCTCAAAGTTGTGGAATACAAGTCATTTACTCAATTTGGCATTATATTGCCTAATGGATCATTGCAATGCGCATTGTATTTCAAAATCTAAGATTAGTAAATAATAGAACACTATTGTTTATTATGAAGTGCACATGTCTGTTTTGAGATGCGCCTTTTGAACACATAGCTTCTTTTTACCTATATGTACAATGCACAGAAACAAAAGAAATTGTATAGATATTGGACTTTTATTAAATAATAAAAAAAAGATAAGTAAATATAGCTATTAAGAAATGTTTGGTTGTGACATAGGGGTGGTTATTTGATACATACAGTATTTTTCTTCTTACTATTTAAACAAACAGGTAGGTATTATAAAAAAGCAGGTAAGTAGTAAGGCTTTATTTACATACAGGATCGAATTGAAAATAATTTGGTAGGAAAGTACGTATTGGGAGTTTAATGGAAAAAATATGTTAGTAACTGATAAAATTCTTAAAAATAAAAATATTTAAGTAACAATTCTACTCTGATTTTAAATGATCATAGTAAAGTTGGTAGTCTTTATGCATGTAGAACTTCAATGCCTTCAAACTTTGGATCTTCTTTTTATCAATTTTTCTTTGTTCATTGTACATATTTGTAGGCTCAATTTCATTTAGTGTTAGTCTTCTCTGGGGAAGAGTTTTCCAGTCATCAGAATGTCGTAATTTATAAAATGTTTCCCCGTTAACATATTTCATCCCTCTAATATCGGCTACAGTTGGATCACTGCTTTTTTTACCTGGACGAATTGAAGTGAAATTGTTGGGTAACCCTTCGTAATTTCTAAAAAATGAATAATCAACGTGATTTATAATGTAAGGTTGTTTCTTTCGCGCCTGTCTCATTCTTTCAACATAATGAGAGGGTGTGTATATAGGAGGCTGAAAAAAATGTTCTAATGTCGAATGAACACTATCAACCTCCATCATTGTATGGCCTTTTTCTAATATAATTTGTTCAATTTCCAGTGAAGTTTTTTTTGTAAAATCTGATAAAGCGCTTGCTAATATTCGGTTTTTATTTTGGTGTGCACAACCATCTGAAATTAGAATAATTTTCTTAAACTGTGAATGCTTTCGTATAAGGTCCATTATGCAGCTTGTAAATTCGTTTGATGTTACAGTGCCGTTTTCTTCACTCCATACATAAAGATGAACATCTTTGGTATTAGAGATATAAAGAGTGAAGTTGTGAACCTGGAGCTTCTGGGAATAATACTGCTTTGAAACCAAGAGTTTCGGACTAAGTAAGATGCATTGTACGTCCATGGTAACTACCAATATTTCATCGGATAGATTAGCAATTGCATCTTGCTTTGCCTGACGAGCTTCTTCTTTCTTTATAATGTGCTCTTTATAGTCTTGTTCTGGTAAATTCCCTTCCTTGAATGAAACACAAATGTCACACTGATCTTTTCTTGGTTTAAAAATGGAAAATTTTTCTCTTTGCAGAATTTCACAAAATTTCTTTCTACAGTATCTTTACCAGTTTCTTGACACCATTCTTTAAAAACAGCGTGCATATGACTCACTGAATTAAATGCAGATTCGACATAAATACGGGAACTTGAAGCCCTGCAATAATGACTTTCTACTTTTGGTAATAGGTTTAGCCATTCAACAACGGAATCGGATTTAACTTTCTTTTTATTCAGAGTTTGTTTTGTATCCTCATATTTTCGTTTGTTACTATTCAAATCACCATCAGGATTTAAATCTTCATAGGCAGTAAGGTTATTTTCTCGTATCCATCTGGATAAAGAGTCTTTCTTGATATCTAGGGTACCCAAAAAGAAGCTCCTACACACCCTAACTTTAATACCCTCCGACGTTGGTAAGAAGCAATCATACACGTGATGTTTTTTTAGCTGATCTAAGTTTGTAGTTTTACGCCTTCTTTTTGGAACTGTAAACTGAACCAAACCCTTCAAATAGGATTTCTTATAATCCCAAGATTTTATTGACCAAAAATGTTGGAAAATTGATTTTCTTGTCTTATTTATTCGCAAATATATGATCTTTTCGATTTTGCAACAGTTATGGTGTGAATACACGTTTTTGGCTTCATTATTCGGGGACTCCTGTCATGCTTATATCCACAGTAGCTTTTGCCAAGCACCCTCAATGTTTTGTTTATTTGTCTTGAGTTTCCTGCGGTTGCTTTTTCTTTGCTGACTTCAACATAATTTTCTGAATTACTGTCATTAGATGGATTATCAACACTACTTTCTTCTTCTACTTCTTCATTTGCCCTGTAACTGAAGTCATCAACGTCATTTTCAACATCTACTTGAATTTCTTCTTCACCATTCAGGTCATCTATTGTAGCCTGATTTTTTTCTGCGTTCAAGTTTGTGTTAATTTCATTTTTTGTAACGTATTTGTTATTCTGACCCTTTGTATTAAATGATTTAAAAATAAGAGGGTTCTCAAGTGGTAGGGATATGGCGTTATCGAGAGGTATGGACGTGGTGTCATTAAGAGGAATGGATAATAGGGCATTATCGAGATTTATAGCTGTGGTATTATCAAGAGGCATAGATATTTTTATAGGATCCAGAACTTCTTGAACGTCAAATGTTTCAATAATAATATCATCCTCAAACGTATTATTTAGAAATGGGTTATCTACATCATGTGCCTGTTCAACATTGGTTTGGACAACAGTATTTGCGTTATTAATGTTAGTATAATTTTTTTCAATAGCGTTGATTAGCATATTTTCATCTTTATCATCTTGGGTCATATTTTGTGCTAAATGCAATATTTTTCTTGTTCTTAAGGTCTCCATGTTTGCAGAAACTATAAAAATAAAGATGCCCCGGTTAAGCATAATTTGTATCAAAATTTTTTAAACCAACCTCAACAATATCTTTACATAAACGATGAACTCCTAAATCGCTTTTTCTCGAATATTAATTATTAATTATAATTTGTTTATTTTTCCGTTAAATAATAGTAGATAATAGTATATTAATTGTATTTCTTTTCGAACATATTTTGTTATTTGATATGAAAAATATTGACAAATAAAGTAAAACCGATGCAAAATGTTACAATACTTCCACGTTACTGTTTGTGTACCTAACCCTCCCTAAGTACCTAAAAAACTGCATACATCATAATATTTTTAGTTTAAAGCCTGATAGTGGAAGTGATGGAATTAAATTTAAATCAGTTGCCCAATTATTTGGAAAGTTATTGCGAGAAGAGATATACCAACAGACATTCATGTAGACAGACGCGTTTTGTGATATTTAAGGCCGATTAAGCGAAAAAAAAGTTTACATGGGTAATACCATACCTTAGAAGAATCCAGAGATTTATAAAAATTAAAACAATGTATAAAGCTATTGTTACTGGGTGTTTTAACACAAATTTCCACCACAAAACATTTAGCTGTGTACTGCCAATATCAACACGAACTGATCTGTCGTATAATGACAAAAGCGACATGTGTATGTAAACACTTTAAAAATGCGCCTCTAAATACGCTATGTGCATTTACGCACTTGGCGTATTTTAAGGGGGTAGATTGTGCACGTGGCGCTTTTTTTTAAAACCCCGCTTGAACTAAATCTGGTCCGATTATTACATGGCAGCTTTTGACGAAACATCCAGTTTGAAGTTCAACAAATATACACTTAGCGCATTTTGCACAATATATGCACATGTCGCGTTTTGAAGGCGCAACGACGAATTGACTTTTGGCTCTTTGTAGAAGAGGAAACATTAGGTGTGGAGTACAAATTCTTCAACCTCAAAACAGGCAACCGAGCAAACCAAGTAACAAATAAGTTGCCTAGTCAGTGTTTTTTAGACTAAAAAACTTAATAAGAATGTCACATAGAGGTTATCAAATAAGCAAACCGTGTCTTTAGTCTTCAGGAATAAGACTGAGAGTCTTTTGACAATACCAAACTTTGGGAGTTAAGCATCAATATTAAAATATTAAGTTAAGGAAGGTTATAACCGAGCTTTGTCGGCATTAAAAATTAAGTCCTATCTTAGCCTCGTGAATTTTTTAAATATCATCCATATATTTCTGCACATGTATTTGGCAATGCATTGTGAATATAATTAAAACACCACAAGAAAAACTTAGTATAGATAGTATATTATGTAAATATCACCGTTCTTAAGGAATATTATGATTAAATGCATAACAATAACTTAGCAATTATTATTTTTTTTAAAAGACTAAACAAATAAATTTTAAAAAATGACTGTAGTAACTATAATTCTAAAAGTTTGTAAGTATGTAGTAAATGGATGAAGGAGAAAATATCGTTTTGATGTTCATAATTACTGGTGCTTAATTGTAATAATAATAATAATAATGTAGGAAGACGAAACTATAGAAGTCCTATATGTTATATATTGGGTTTATTACTAACAATAAATATTTTATTAAGAAATGTAGCTCATTCTGTACAGTATTTCTGTAATATTTATATTCCGCTTCTTTTTTCGAAATTTTTATTTTATATTTGTTTAGATTTTTGTATTAGATCTGATTATTTATAAATAAAATATTTTTCATATTACAGTTTTTATGTAAATCTAGCTACCCTCATTACGCTTATTGCTGTTAACACAGTCAAAAGAAAAGCAAAAGAAACAGTAACTGCTTTTGTTTTTTTTCTTATAATATGCATTAAAGAAATAAATACTATTTACCTAACAAACCTTAAGAAAATATTTACTAATCGAGTAAAAAAAATACAGAAATAGTAAAAGTTAAGTCGCTTGAAAATTATTTGTTTTTATAATTGACAAAAAATTGAAAAGTTAATATTTTTTGACATATGAGTACATTTACCACTTGTTGTGGATTTAATGTTGCTCTTAACATAAAGACAAAATATAACAATAAATAGAATTTATCTAAAAAAAACAAAAACAGCTTTTTATTGAATTTTGATATCAAAATAAATCTTAATCGAAAAAACATTTTTTTTTAAATCTTGCCCGGTTTAATGCCTTAAAACTCCTTTATGTTAGCTGTCGCATAAAAACTCTGCCAACAATATCCCCCCTTTTCGGCCAAATTTTACAACACAGAGTTATTTGTTCTTGCGGATGTTACTTTAAAAAATGACCTTACTTGGCATAAACACATAAAATTTTTAGGTGGCGTAGCTTTCGAAAGAGCATAATTTTCTTTTAAGACAGGAATTATGTTTCCCATTTTTATCTGTATATTCTGTATGCATCCCAAATCAGACAATGCATGTAAATACTCTGTCCATGCCTGGAAAATGGCATCTTCCACAATTTATTTTATCATCAATCAATAGTTTTTTCAAAAAAACTGTTTGCCTTATCAATGACTTAACTTTTACAACAAAGGTTTTTCGAACTGTTTTTTGGCATAAAAGAGTCCGTCAGTTTAATATTAAGAAAACAGTTGTCCGTATATTACCATATTAATTATAAGACTTTTTAAATTTAGAAAAAAAAAATATTTGGGGTTTAAAATTTTTTTTAGTAACCTCATTCTTCCAGTATTATCCGATCAAAATAGACATTCACCCTTGCATAAATTTCCAAGAAGCTGAAAAGTTGCATAAACGTTAAGATACATTTAATAAAATTGTCAAAAGTTGCCATCGATCCCATGTTAAAAAATTTTTTACAGGGTCAAAGTTTGCAAAAATGAGTTTTGGATTTTTTGTCAAAACGGTTTGTTTAATGATAAAAAAGTTTTAACAAAAATTGTAGACTATATAATTCTCTTTCAAAAAAATTTTCTATACTTTTTCGCCTAAAATTTACCATTTCTAAGAAAAGCGATTCTAAAATTTACTAAAGTTTTATTCCCTATACTATGCACACTTTTCCACGCCACCTCTGAGATAGTTGTACTTGACGGTTTTTTTTAACGTGGTTTCCCCCGTAGGCCTTCTTCTTTCTTTTTCTTCTTCCTGGAGCTCTTTCACTACCGGAGGCAGCGCAGCCTCTGGGCTTTTTGTGCCTAATCTCCCATTGTCTTTTATACCAATCCTCCCATTAGTCTTTTGACTGTTTTTACTATATTGTTTTTGGTAGTGTTTAGTCGTGTAGTTTTAATTAGTCCTTAGTGTGCAATAGACCAAAAAGTTGTGTCCCATAAGGATTCTGTTATTTGCTCGGAGCATGTTAAAAAGACGATTTTTATATGTCTTTTAGAAAAATTGCAAAGGCGGTGATTATGAGATCCTGATCAAAAAGGAAAAAGGCGATTAAAAAAAGAAGGAAAGGGTAAAAAATATGAATATTCTAATGCTCTATTACTAACAAATATTTTTTTATTGTAGCAGTTCCATTCATTTTGCATTATTACACCTCGGATAACACAAACACGGTTTTTAAGTCCACCAGTGACTTTTCACAACTCTGAATGTAGTTACACAGTTATTTGTAAGTAAATTGAAATTTTTGTGTCATTTTAATTATAGTTATTTGTTGTCAAGAAAGTAAATAGTCAATATTGACTTGCTTATACCTAGTCAGAATGTGTATTTAATATTTTTTTTCCATTATTTTGTACATTTATTAAGTTTGCGGTTAGTTATATTCTTTAATTGTATTTAATTTTTTTGGATACTTATCTACCAATTAGTTGGAATATTATATTGAAAAAGACATGTTGTAAAATATAATTTATATTTTTTAGATTTGCCTTTTACAAGTTTAAAATTAACTGATGTAAACCCATCTTGCACGTATGAAGTGAACTGCGGGGAACTTGTAAGTAAGTTAAACTTTCGAGTACCAAATAAGAACACGAGATCTAATTTTTTGTTTTATCTTGCAAGGGCTGCCAAAAAACTATAAATAAAATTTTTGTGTTTGTGTTAAGTAGGATTTTAATGCTTAAATTATTTGTAAGTTTAAGAAAATGAAATGAAGTATACCACAAAATATTATTAAATAATACCACTAAGTACTGTGTTCTTTTCTTCCATAACTATTTCAAAATGTAAAAATTTAAGTTGTATTTTATTTAATTGTTGCAGTTGTAAATGTATTGTAGTGTTGTAGTTGAAAAAACAAATAAAGTTTAGTTTTTTAGCAATAAACCTGTATTCCCATTTTTTTACGTAAAATAATTCATTTTATTGCCAAAGTGGAAAATTTTGCTAATATTCTTCAATATCAAGATGCTGTATGGTCCGTAAGTAAATAAATAACTAGTTTTTAAAAGTAAAAAAATTAGTTTTTTAAAAAAAAATAAATTAAGTTAATAGACAAGTTTATATATTTATGAAGTAATACAAAAACTCTGTCACAAATTCCTAAAAAAAAAATTATTTTCTATGACTTCCCGTTTTGATTTGGAGTTGGATATTTTGTAATCTTAAAAGATCTTCAAGATACCTTGTAAAAGCCCATTTCTGATCCTGCACTTACATATCCACCGAAGGGCTGTAGGGAATCTGTTTTTTTTCTGTATGATTTTCACGGCTTCTGCTTAGACGAGTTGGCCAGTATAATTCCTTTTTGGCAGCTTCCAACAGAGCAACACGTAGTGCAACTTTTATGCATCTTTTTTTCAGTTCAGCTAGAGAGGCCCCGAACTGCCCGCTTTCTTCGTTCCTTCATCCCTAGAGTGTCAAGACTATGGAACCTGCTACCTGCAGAATTTAAGTCTCTTGTGAATAAACTCCCTCTTACCACACTTCAGACACCCACGGGGCGTTTATACTAGGCATCAGTCTTCGCGGACTGTTCCAAGATAAAAAGATAATTTATAACCCCAAACTTCTTAACTTGCTCATAAAACTTTATAAACGTATTATAGATGGGTATTATTAAAGAAAAAAAGGTGTTAATAATTCAATATCGTGTGTTTAAAAATAGAGTAAGTACTCATAATTATAACAAATTAGCAATCAGTATTTTCTACATTTTAATTTTTTTCTCATTTTTAGAATATTTAATGTAGTAGATACCATTGAAAAGGTACGCCATCATCGTGTTGTCGCTTTAATTTTTAATTTTAATACTTAATTGAATTACATTTATATTTTTGAAATATAAATTTTGTTCGTCGGTATAAAAGCAGTTTTTCGTTTCCACATCAATTCTACGCCACTGTCCGGCATAAAATCCAACATGGCCAAAATGGGCCCTTCTTGACGTCACAGAAGAGTTCTTCAATATGGCGGATGTCATAACACCCTTTAGATTAATAAACTCTGGTCCCCAGTAGGCCTACTCCACGGTCTATTTTATTAAATCCTAGTAGAATAAAAGATCTTCTTAGTCAATATCTATGATACCCAATATGTTAATAATAATAATATTACCGTCTAATGTATTTACATTTATATTGCATTGTCTGCAACATATTGAATAAAGGTGCCACTTTCTGGTGGTAGGATATAAGGTGGACGATGAAAAGCTGTTGCTGCCTCATACATTATAGTTTTATTATAAGATGCGCACGTAAACCAAATTACCAAATTTGTATCAGACGTTTTAAGGCAATTCGTCGATGAAAAAAAAAACTGCGAGACCCAATTGTAGCTTGAACTTTAAAGACTGAGGGCCCAATGTTTGTACATACTTATTTTAAATGTTCTAAATTGAACCGTTTATTTTTTAAAATTATTTGTTTTAAAAATAAGTTGGTGAGTCTGGAACATGACTATTTATACCTTTAAACATACGACCTGGTGGGGGGTAATGAAAATTATTATCAATGACTACCGATTATGTATCTTTTCGAATGATTGCTGCCGCCCGCAGCTTTCAGGCTCTTAAATCACTCTTTCTTGCCATTAGAATTTTTTTTTACCCCAAGATTGATGACTTTATCACCATAATTTAATTTTAATCGAAGTTTGATAGTTCTGTTATCTATATTAAAATTTTTACAAACATTTTTTAATTCTTCCACTGTAAAATTGCAGACTATTTTCGTTATAAAGAAATTTCGGTTTAGAATTTGTTAAGTTTCATTAACACTTTCATTTAAAGAAAACCGGGACAATTAACATTTGTATGTGTTATTAACAATCATCATAATATTTTAAAACAATCTTGGAGTGATAAAAATCTAATGGCAAAGAAGAGCGATTTAGGATGCTGAAAGCTGCGGCAGCAATCATACGAGAAGATATTCAATCGGTAGTCATCGAAATTATCATTACCCTCACCAGTTTGTATGTTTGAAGATATAAATAGTCATATTCCAAAGTCACTGACTGATTTTTTGGAACAAATAATTTTAAAAAATAAACGGCTCAATTAAGAACATTCAAAATTAATATGTACAAACATTAGTCATGGCATTATGACTGCTGTTTAACCTCGGTCTTTTAAGTCCAAGCTACAATTGAGCCATGCAGTTTTTTTTTATCGACGATTTGCCTCAAAATGTCTTATACAACATTTTTGTCCTTTGGTGTGTGCGCATCTTATAATGATGTACGAGGCAGCAACGGTTTTGATCCTCCACCTCAAATCTTACCACCAAAAAGTGGCACGTTTATTCAATATGTTGCAGACAATGCCGATATAAATGTAAATACATGAAATGGTAATATTACGCTTCACGTATTCGGTATCATAGATATTGAATAATAAGACCTTTTATTCTACTAGGTTTCAATAAAATAATCCGTGGGGTAGGCCTACTGGGGAAACCACGTTAAAAACGCGTCAAGTACATTACCTTACAGGTGGCGTTGAAACGTGTGCTTAGTATAGGGAATAAAACTAAAGTAAATTTTAGAATCGTTTTTTCTCAGAAATGGTAAATTTTATGCGGAAATATATAGGAACAATTTTTGCAGACAATTACATTATCTACAACTTTTATCTAAACTATTTTTATCATAAAACTAACCGTTTTGCCAAAAAATCTAAAAAACTCATTTTTGCCCACTTTAACCCTGTATAAAATTCTTCGCACACATGGGATCGTTGGGGACTTTTGACAATTTCATTATAATGGTAGTCTTAAGATTCATGTAAATTTTCAGTTTCTTGGGAACTTATGCAAGGATACCCCTAATTTTAGGGCTAACCTGACCGGATAATAATAGACCAAGTTCTAAAAATAACTACAAAAAAAATTATTCTCATAAGGGACCAAATAATATAAATTTTAGATTCATTTCAGTTTATTTAGGTCCTCAAAATATTATTTTTCTAAAATTTAAATAATTAAATAACAACAGGGGTAAGACTACGACATATCTTAACTTAGCCAGTTGTCACATTATTATAACCGAAGTAATGCATGCGATCTGCAGGTTCACCTTTGTTAGCCACAGCTGATTCCGACTTATAAAGTTGAAAGAATCTTATCTGTCCTGGTGATATGTTTTTTTTTAATACAATTAATACGCTACATTAAAACACCAAAAGCACAACATACTTCTATAAAAAAAATAATGGCTTAAAATTCAAAAATTATAAATAAGTGACCCAAAAAATGTATTGACTTTTATCTCTCACGTATACTTGTTATCCCAAAAGCTTACGTCGATATTTTGACATATATAGGTATCTCCTAAAAATTTCTGACGTACCATGAGTTATTAATAAAGGTAAAGTTTAAGTAGAGACACTTAAGTAACTTTAAGTACCTAGTAATTAATTAGGCAGGCACGTATTCTGATAACAGATATTTCTATCGTCATTTTGCAACGTAAACAAATAATTACAACAAGTCAGTCGTATTTTGCGTTAAGAATTATATTGGATTGTCATTGTATACACGGTTATGATAAAAATAATCATTAGAATACCTTAATATAAAAAGCGCACTGCCGTTGCAATTTGGCCAATAAGCTAATATTCAGGTAAAGAGAATATTTTAGAAATAGTTTAAAGAATACATCAACTCCTGCCACAGAAGCTGACAAGATTTGGAGTAAGATATCTTTTCTTGGATTTACCGAGTTCCTATTTAACAAACCCGGTGTGTCTGTTCTGACCAAGGAAGTTTGAAGGTTAATTGAAGCCCAATACTTCGGCGTATTCGATCAAAAAGTGTCCGGTCCACTATAAAAATAACTGTCATGAGAGGCCCCCTCGATGCGCAGTAACAAAATTCCCCAAAATATTGTTATGTGTTGCCTACATTCACACAGTTTGTAGGTAGGCAACACATTATCTTTTGACAGAGCCGGAGTCCCGTTTTCGTCTGCGACGGTGCGGTGTTTATGAAACCGTGTGCCGTTGTCTTATTAACCCTTCCAAGCGATTGTTTTGCCTTGTGTGATTTTATTTTGTGGTTGCAAAAGTTTTTTGGATTGATAAAAACCTTCATATTTTAGTAATTATTGGTTTATTTAATTGTGACTATAATTTTGTGTTTATATTTTGTTACTTACAATATCGTAACAAAGTGCCTAAAAGTTATATGGTTTTGTTTTTCAAAGCCAAGGGTAACATACCCGGAATACCCCTTATTAGGAAAACAAGCGCAGGTCAATTCAAATATCATTTTTACAAGACTATAAATTAATCTTGAATGGGGGCTTCAAAAATCTTGTCCAGTTTAATGCTCCAAGACCCAGTCATGTTCGGTGTCGCGAAAAGAAGTTAATTAATCATTTTAGCTGCTTTAAAAAAGCTTGAATTCCTCTTTTGAGCCAGTAATTATTTCTATCCGTCTAATCTGTATACTCTGTAAGTATTCTAATCAGACCATCTTTAGAATATTGTTCTTATATCTGGGCAATGGTATTTTCTACAACTCTTACCATTCTTGATTTCATTCAAAAAAGATCTGTTCGTCTTATTATTAATTCCACGTTAACAGAAAAGCTTTCTTTTTTTCCCACCGACGGGCTGGGGGGTATGTTACATTTTTATAGGTATTTTTACGACTTCTACTCCGAGGAGTTGGCAAGTATAATTTCTCTGACAGCTTTCAACAGAGCAACACGTAGTGCATTATGCATCCTTTTACAGTCCAACTTAAGGGGCCCCGAAGTTTTCACTTTTTTTTTATTTCATCATCTCCAGAGTGTCTAGACTGGAATCTGCTCTCCGCAAAAGTTTTCCATTTTCCAAAAATTTAGGTCTGGTGTAGATAAACTCCCCTTTACCACACTTAACGGTACGTTAGTATTGAAGCCTCAGCCTTGTTGGACTGTCTGACGATATAAAAAAAATCTTATGTAAGAAATTCTATACTTCTTGTTAAATTTGTTTATTTTATCTGTATGAGGTAACACTCATAGACGTGCGCACAGTGGGTGCCGTGGGTGCCGTGGCACCCCCACTAGTCTGAAAAAGATTACTGTATTCAAAAAATGAAAATTATTATTTGATAAGGTTCGATTTAAAAACTACACGCGAACACACCTTCTCGAAAATGAGTATGGTAAAATCAAATCTAAGATCCACAATACGCTAAGAACGTTTAGAAAATCTCCTGGTTCCATTTGTGGAACAGGAATTAGCCGCAAATATTGATATAAGTACTGTGATAAACGAATTTAAAAAAATTGTGCCTTATGGAAGAAGAATGATTTTATAATAAATAATATATAACCCACTAAGCAAAAAATCATCCTTATTACATTTATGTTTTCTTGTTCCTTTGTTACGTTAATCATCTTGAAACAATAACAGCGCCTTAAACCTAATAGTTTCGTTATATTTCCTTCAACTTAACAAAATCGTAGTTACGTTAAAAATACAACGTTCTAGTTTCGAAACTTAAACGGCCTTGTTATGTATTTTGCATTGCTTAGGCCTGACACATTTTCTGAAACATCAACGTTATATAACTTACGTTATAAAGAGGATTTTCTAAGGATTTAAATAGACGGTTTTGTTATGTTGATTATTAACAAACTAGTGTTTTGTAATATTTCCGTTATTTGGTTAACACTAAAAGATCTTTTGGATCCTTAATGTGTGGTTTATGATAATAATACAGAATGTTTAATCAAGTATGGTCGTAAATCGTATTTTGTTAACGATTTAATGTACAGCTTTAAAAAAGAATTAGTATAATGAAGATGGCTTTAAGTCACTAAACATATTAGGTTGGCGACTTTATCACTAGGAGGCGCACGATACCAAGTATATTTAAGAAGGGCACACTTTTTATAAAAATGTTGATATCAAGTAATCAATCACCGAAATTACTAAACGATTTTTCACTCCTTTCCGCATATATTATTTTCTGTTAAACTTCTAGAGTGGGCGAAAATTTACTTTTATGCAAAAAAGCACCGACAAAGAGATAAACATATTTTTTCAAAGGCATGCTGGTCAAATAAAAAAGATTTGATTAAATATTCTTTGTGTTTACGTTTTGTAAAACTATAACTGTCTATCTTTTATTAAAACCTCAAGAAATTATTTAATTAACAATATGAAAAAGTTGTTTACCTCAAAGTTTTAGCATTTTTATGTATTAAAGTAAATGTTGCGTCCACTCTTTTATTAAAGATGCCACTGAGAAAATATGGATGCAAAAAATTGTTGTAATAAATCGCCTATTAATTTTAATAATAATTTTTTCGTCCACCCCGAAATAATAAAATAGTTTCCAAGATACAACCAGTGACAACTGACTATCCCCAATAAAACAATTCTGATAAAAACTATAAGCAAAAATTCATTCATAAAAATATCTGATGTCTACAACTCTCCTTTCATATTCCCCAAATTTGTGTACAGACTATTTAATAGAGAAAGCTTATTTTCTAAATCTACACAAAGTATAATAGTTCATATATTAAAATATTCATATGGTAATGTTTATCTTTCTTAATTTACTATATAAAAAGTCTTAAATATTTGTGATGTGTTAATATGAGTAATATTTAAAAAATAAATAAAAAGGTCTAAAATTAGGTGTAAAAATTTCCTACATAATTTATAAATGTCTATTAAAAATTAACTGTATGTACATATATTTTTAATATCCATATTCTGTTCTATTTTTTCCTCCTAGTTGCACCTGGAAAAAAAAAACTTTGTAAAATATTTGCCCCAAAACTTTTGGTTACTGACATAATTGCTTCATTAATTAAAAAAAAAATTATATCCCAGGTTGGCAAAAAAAGCTGTATTTGCAGATAGTTGTCGTAGATACTTTATTTTTCTTACATAAAGGATAAAACCTGGTTATGGCTTAAAAGCCTACAATTTTTTTAAAACATAGTCGGAATTTTTTCTAATATAAGCTACTTGATTAGCCATTACTAAATGGTAGAGTAAACTACTGATAAATCACCCAATTTTGAAAAAACATTTAGAAACTTTGTACTATATTGTTATTTTGCTTTTATTTGATAAACAATTCAAATAAAAATTCAGTTTATCCCTTAAGCAAACTTTTACTTACAGTTATACTAGTTACTGCACTCGAGCATGTTAACCCTATGCCTCTCCTTTTAACTTCCGATCCACTTTCTGATTAGTTGTTATTTGAAAACAGACTGAACTGCATCTACAATTTATTTCATAATTAATTTTCTAATAATTCTATTATTATTATTATTAATATGTCAACTGTCTAATATCAGGGCCTCTAAAAATGGTAATTGTTTACAAGAGGGGTCAACCCTATTTTTGGCCATATCTAGATAAAAAATTAACATGTTTTATATATTTTTTTAATCTGCTTGTTTTTATGGCGCATTTATGAAAAAATATGTCGTAGAAGGAAAAAAATAAAGATTTTGATATAGCTTTCATGCCTTTAAAACTTAAAAAAAATATTGGTTTTCATGTTTTTCTATTTTATCTTTGTTTTTGATATATATTTTTTTAAAAAGTACATAAAAAACGAAAGATTTGTAAAAACTAACCGCAACTAACCAAAACTCATTTCGACATCAATTTTTTTGTAATTCTTAGATTACGAAAAAAAAAACAATAAGCTTGAAGACAATAAGAATAAAAGTAATTTAAGATTATTTTTCAAAAATTTTAAAATTTTTTGAACTTTCGAAGTTGATTTTTCAATTAAAATATTAATTTTTGGTATTTTCGCATCATAACCATAAATCCGCCGTAAAAAAAAAAAAATTAAAAAAAAAAAAGATGATCCATAAATTCATCTATTTTTTATGGCCAGAAATAGGGTTGACCGCATTTGTAAAAAACCCCCAAAATTACAAAAATAATACATCACAGTAAATGCTTTAAGTTACAACCAAAGATAAATAAAAAATTACAACTATGATGAAATTTATTCAACGGAATATTTATTTTTTAAAAACCCAAATTTTCTATTTAAGCCCTAAAATATTTTTCGACCGATCGAAAAATACCTGTTTTCTGGGGAATTTTTTTGGGCCCGAAAGACACTTTTTTGGGCTAGACCCAGTGGTTATCAAGAATCAGAAAAAAAAAATTTGTCACTTTTCTAGACCCAGACTTTCAGATCCACGAAATGAAAAAAAAGTTCTTATTTACAGCACAGCTGTTTTTTCTATAGTTGTTGAAAACAAACTTCAGTTAATTTTTATTTTCCCGGCAGTCCACGGGTTAGGCCTTAGTACTTACGTACTGTGGGTGTCTTAAATTATTCTTATTGTTATAATAAGTGTCAAACCATGTCAACGGATAAATAGACCTGTTTTCGATCATTAAAATATTATTATTATTATTTTTAAATAGTTTCGGTAAAAAAAAAAATACGTTACATGACCAAAAAACAAGTGTTTGGCAGATCTCGCCCAGTTTCCCGGACTCGCTTTCCACTCGCCCTAAAAACCCCCTTGGTCAACCCAAAACACTACTTTCCGGCTTAATATAAATTGTATTATGTAGGTAGGTATAAAGCAATCAAATTTTAATCTTTTTTTTTTTAATTTTTGTGTATCTAGTGAATGGAAGGTACCTCCCGAAACTAAATCCGGGTTATTACCCCAATATTTGGGACAAATGGTAACTTAATCCTAAGGAAACGACTAATGCTGGATTTTCTAGACTTATTGACCTTCAAAATTGGGAATTTTGGTCAGTTTATCTTTTACTTACATACATAAAAACAAAGTGTATACAAAATGGTGTAATATACTTACTTTCCATCCATATTTCCTTTTTTTAAATAACAAGAAAAAACTAAATTTGCACAAGACACAATTGTTTTTAAAATAAAGTAAGGTTATGTACTAATACTAAAATAATAAATCTTTCTTGTAAACTTCGTCGGTTTTTAAAAAAAGTAACAACCTCTGTGCGGGGTACATTTAACCAAACAGGGCGATATGTTTACAACGAAACAAAAATGACAAAAAAGGTTTAAAAAAAAAACGTTATCACAGTTCTTTTAAAAACGTTACAAAACTCCAAGATGTTTTTGCTTAGTGGGGAAAGTACTCGGTTTTTATTATTTCATAAGTATTTTTAAAAAAATTTCCCAAGAATTTATTCTTATTAAATTATTATTAATTAATTTTATTAATAACAATGTATTAATATCGATATATTCTTATTCATAGTTTTATTCACTTCATTATTATTATTATGATTTCAAGCCACACGGCTTTGCCTCCCCCCAAGGGGAACATTCACTATCCCAGATATCTTCAGATATCAAAAGGTTGACTCTGTGGGAACCCTTTCCATGTTTTC
>JAHBCN010007468.1:0-43236 GCA_019359885.1 Listronotus oregonensis | reverse complement strand
TACCTATTTTTTTTTTAATTGAATACCCAACTAAATTAGGCGTTACTTTACAGTTTATCTAGCACGAAAAAATATTTTATCGATCAGCACTGTGGTACGCCTTTTACAAAAAAGAAAATTGCAACAACAGAAACTGTCCTGCTTGTCGCAAATGTCGCTGGATAGGTGTTTTTCAAATAATGGGACAAAAAGTATTTTAAAAAATTTTTAAAAATATTAAAAATCCTGTACCCGATAAAAGTACAATTAGAAAAAAATATTTTGTAGTTGATGAGACTAGGGATATGTGTGGTTGGTATATAGCCAATTATTAATTAAATTTTGTCTAAAAATTCACCAAGTAAATCCTTTTAATAGCCGTTAAGAGTTTGAAAAAAAAAAGTTACAATTAGTCGATTTATTCAAGAAAGTCTAAATAATTTCTTTTACCTGCTGCTGTTCCTCGGTAAACGATCCAATTAGTAATGTCAAAAAAGTGTTTGTTAAGGCTCCGTTAGAGTTCAAATATACAGAAAAATTTCAAAATGTACCATTCCCACCAAAGCCACTAATAACCAGGTGGGGAACATGTTAGAAGCTGCATTTTTTTATTTTAAACATTATGAAGATAAAAAAAATATATTTTTGTTTGACGACGAAACTTCAAATGCAATTAAAGAATGTAAATATTTTTTAGCTAATACGCAAACTGCGCACCAGTTAGCTTATATTTACAATAATTACGCTTTATTAACTTCAACTATCTTAAAACAGAATCGCAGGGCTTGCCCTTGGATGAATCTACAATTTAGTTACGCAACTAGAAAAGCAATTGAGTCAGCTAAAGGTAAAGTCGGATCAATAATTTCTAAAAAATTAAAAAGAAGTTTTACAAAAAATTGGGATTTTAAATTTTATTACAAATATCAAAAGTTTTAAGTGGTGAATTTTGGGACCAGCTATCAGACATTAGACCTGACATAATATCTAACTTGAAACGCTCACATTACGTCTGTAGACGTAGAACGTAGTTTTCTGCTTATAAAAATGTTTTGTCTAAAAAAGGCAATCAGTTTTAATTAAAAATTTGGAAAAAATTTTTATACTTTAATCAGAATGTTTCTTGTTTTTTGTAATTTTTTCTATTTATTTTTAATGATATAAAAACATATGAAATATTAGATTGTTAAGGTGCATTACAGTTTTTTTGTATAAAAGTAATTAATAATAAATAGCACTGTTATTATATGATATTGTTTTATTAAAAACTGCCTATTTTTTCGATTACCTGCCTATATTTCTTACTACTATATTATTATATAAAATATTTTAAACCTATTTTCACAATTTATTCTTATAATCATATATAAATATATATATATATATATATATATATATATATATATATATATATATATATATATATATATATATATATATATTTTATATATATATATATATATATATATATATAAATATAATATATAAATTATAAATTAAATAATTATTAAAAAAATTTTTTTTCTTTACGAAAAGTTTTTGGCATTATGATTGAAAATGGTGAAAGGGACCCCGCACAATCCATATAAAGATTGTCTTTAGGCTAAATTTGCTGAATTCTCACAGGAAGCTGTATACATGCTGGTTTAAAGTCTTAATGGCCACAACCACCTAAAGCCCACCCCAGACCACCCACGGCGCTCCACCTAAGCCGCCAAAGTGCAACCTATAACAAATACAATAAATTTCTTTAACTATCAATCTTTGTCCCCAACCCCGTCCCACACTTTTCTCTTACGTAATCACACCAAACCCATCTCCAACCCCCAGTCTCCCTAAAGCCCCAACATACCCTTTTAAGGGTACCGATTCTGATATTGTTTTTATTAAATCTCTTCAAAGCATTTCTATTACTTTTAAATCGTTGTTTTCCGTCCCCTACGCCATCCTACTATTTCTCATCACAGTCCTCACTCTACCCTTCAGACCAACCAAGATTGCCTACTTTTATTGTTAGGCCGACGTAAAATATATATTTTTTTGACAATGGAAGTTGGAATATGTGTTTATATTAATTATAACTATTTGGTAATAAATCATTTTTTTAAGTTTTCCTTTTACAAGGTTATTACTATAAAACACAGAATATTTATACTAAATGACTTTCGGCAAATGTTTGTGATAAAACCTACTACTATGTAATTGTTTATACAATTTTGTTTTTTTTTTAATTATAGTCTTTTCCTTCTTCTTCTTCTCTAATATATATATATATATATATATATATATATATATATATATATATATATATATATATATATATATATATATATATATATATATATATATATATATATATATATATATATATATATATATATATATATATAATATATATATATATATATTAAAAAAAAAATATTATTTTATATAGTATTACTATATAATAATAATTTATAAATATTTAACTGATACTATGATAGATCTATATCATGAATAAAATATTTAGTGAAATTTACAGTTAGTAATTAATAATATTTTAATAGTGTAAAAATAGTAGTTTTATTTATCAGTGTTCTTCTAAATATTATTACCTATTTTTTTTACTTTACTGATTGAAGTTAATCTATGAGTTATAGATGGAAGTTGGAATATGTGTTTATATTAATTAAACTATTTGGTAATAAATCATTTTTTAAGTTTTTCTCTTTTACAAGGTTATTACTATAAAACACAGAATATTTATACTAAACAACTTTCGTCAAATGTTTGTGATAAAAACCTACTACTATGTAACTGTTTATACAATTTTAGTTTTTTTTTTAAATTATTAGTCTTCCCTGGAAGCCGACTTGATTCACTACCGGAGGCAGCGTAGCCTCTTGGGCATTTTGTGCCTAATCTTCCATTATCTATTATACCAATCCTCCCATTAGTCTTGTTCCTTCTACAAGTCTGTATAACCCTGAGACTGGTTGGTTAATATATTCCTGGGGGCTTATTTCCGTTTGCCTAAATAATCCCTGATTTTTGTGATTCAATTCACATTCGCGCAGGATATTGTAGGCTGTTTCTTCCCCCTCGTCGCACATTTTCCAGCTTGGATCCCCATTGTATGAGCCTATCTTGTGTAGGTGTCCTCTTAGGTTATCGTGGCCTGTTAGCAACCCTACTGTTATGCGAAGTCTTTTCCTGCTTTGTCTGAGTAGTTCTAGTATTCCTCGTGTTTGTTTCGGATCCATTCCCTGATTTGCTATGAGTCAGGTAAAAAGCTTATAAATGCGTAAAATAATTGAGTTGACTTTTAAAGATAAATAGTAATCTTAACTTTAAATAAAAAAACATAAAATAAAGACATCAATATTTTTTTATTATTTCTAAAACTATACAAATAATATCTGCATGCCGAAAGTTGCTACTTTAAATAAAAAATATTACCTTACAATCAGTGTTAGTTTAACTAGAGAAAGCATCGATTTGGGATAAGCGTGGCATCATAAACACACATTCTAATGTTCTGCATAGCGATGAATGAACCGCTGTACTCGAAACAATAAAATCCACCAAAACCCGGGAAAATGGTTACTACAGATACTATTTTGTCGTAAAGCGTGGCTGCCAAGTATCTTTCTGTTTTATTTACTTGATAGTATATTATGATTAAATTTTACTTAATTTATTCCTAACATTACATCAAAATAAGCTCTACTATTGTATTTTAAACTGTGAATAATATTTGTTATATTTATTACTATAAAGTATAACACAGAAAAATAATGATGTCAAAATACTATTTTCTCTTTGGACAGCTACTAATAAACGCGCGACAACGTGACAACACTGGATTTTTCGTAGAAGCGTACTTCCGCCACCTTCAGCTTCGCTCGACAGATGACATATTCAATATGGCGTTTTAGTCTAAATGTTTTTTGTTGTTTGGGTAAATTTTGTGACAATTGTATAAATTTTAGTTTTTTGTAAGTACTTTTAATAAATTAAAATGGTAAGGCAGTGCCAAGTGTGTAAAGTGACGGATATGATTCCTGGATTATTATTTCACAAGTAAGTACAAACTATGCTTGTACCATTTATCGCCAATAATAAACAAAAACATGTTGGGCGCAGCTCTCGATTGCGTTTGTGAATGAAATGCTTTCTCTATTTATGATGTTAGCTCATTGTTATAAATAGATATTATTTTTTATTGTAATTTTCTTATTTTCTCTGGTAACAATTTTCTTGTGTCTTTATTTCCTTTATAAACTGAATATATTTAAATAAATTTTCTAGTTTAAAATTGGAATAATTGTCTTCTATTTTTATACCACGCGACGCTAGGAAACTTAAAATATTATTAATCTCACGTTTCTAATGCAGGCCGCATTTCTCAAACAATGCGGGACTGGGATTTTACGTTTTCACAGACAACTTGTTTTTATTTCGCTTAGCTATTTATATCCGTCGATAAATACGAAGAAACGGAGAGCTTTGACACGTTTTTAAGGCAAAATTTTTGCAGTTTGGCGTTTTAGGTACAAAAAACATGCTTTTAATTTTGTCCCTCTGTTGACCAAGGAAGTTTAAAGGTATATGGAAGCCCAATGCGATGGCCTATTCAATTAAAACATGTTCAGCCCACTATGAAAATAACTGTCAGAGTAGCCCCGACGATTCTGCGCAATAACAAAATTTCACGAAATATTTTAAAGTGTTGCCCACTTACACACTGATAAATCCGTGTGTAGTTAGGCAACACATTATACTTTTATGAGAGCCGTAGTACTGTTTTCTGGTGCAACGGCGCGGCGCGTATGAAACTATATCCGCGCTGTACCATCAACCGTCGTCGTCTCATCGACCCTCGTTTCAAGCGAATTTCATGTTTCGTTGTGGTTTTGTCATTTTCGTTGTGGCTTGCGCCGTATTAATTTCAATTATTTTGCTTTGTGTGATTATATTTTGTAGTTGCAGAAGTTTTTTGGATTGATAAAAACCTTCTTATTTTAGTGATACGTTTTTATTAAATTGTGACTATAATTTTGTGTTTGGTACTTATAATGTCGTAACAAAATGCCTAAAGGTTGTATGGTTTTGCCAATCCAAGGGTAACACACCCGGCATTTTTTACGTTAGGTAAGTATTTCTTATATTTAAATTAGGTGCTTCTTATGAGACGCAACGTTAGGTAACCGAATAATTAATAAATATATTTAAGACACCCACGGTACGTAAGTACTTAGGCATCAGCCTTTGTGGACTATCCCAAGATAAAAAAAAATAAAAAAAATATCAATTATGAATAATAGAAAATGAAAATTTCATAGGCAATAGCAGTGAGAAAAGTAAGGCAATCTTAACTATCTTTTAGATGAATGCTACAATGTTTGTATATTTCTGTGAATCATTAAAAAGAAAGAAGGTTTACATTTGGGTACTCCTATTTCATTTAATAATTCAGTACATTCTCTTAAGGATCAAAATTATCAATTACTGGGCAGACCAGGCAAAGATTAATTAAATAAAAGAAAGTACAATTTTATGTCAAAGTTCCTTTTTGCTTTTTCTGATTTGTTTAAGAAGAAATTAAATTTTTGGTTTCTCAATCTCTTATGTAAAAATTTCTATACTTCTTGTTAAATTTGTTTATGCTACCTGCATGAGGTGACACTATTTTATTCTACCTTTATACAAATTCTAAATTCATAAAATATTGTATGACCCTAAAACACAAATAACCAGTTCAAATTACACAATAATTTTAAATATTCAATAATAGGATCGTTTAATAACCAACAATTTTGTGCAAAAAAGATAAAACAGTGAATATATAGGTAGTTTGAATTTGACATTTGATGATGTCAACTTTATAGATAGTAACAAAGAGTTATGGAAGTCCGGACCTGACCTACTATTCATTGCGCAAACACCGCGGGCCGATTCTCCTATTCCTGCTGCCTTGCACGCCCAGACAGTTTTGTGCTACAGCATTGGCCTTCCATATACCTTCAAACTTCCTTGCTGTTGACCTGCCGTTTGATTAGCGTTCCAGCTTAAATTTAGCTTTATTAGAAAAATTACATTTTTTATACAGTTTGTACTAACCCTACAAGCAAATGTTAATGTGACAGACCAGGAACCAAAGTTTCTGTTTAACCTCCGACCAATGAAGTCACGCGTTTAAAAGTTACAAAGCTTTTTTCGGGAAGGGCGGTTTTCGGAGTCGTATCAACTGATTTTAAACCTCGGGGATCAAGAAGAGACTTACGCCAATTGATGGGGTCCTTCTTGTGGGGCTAAGTGTTATTGCTGTGAGCGATTAAGACCTAGATCCCTGTCGTTTACGAGGTTGTCTTTCCATGGCGCAGTAATCGGTTTCTTGGTCGGATCAAGGGCAATTGTGCCTTTCATCGATGTAAAAACATTTTAAAAGCTTGATTTTGTGAAAAATTTGGAATTTCTGGGGGCTTTGAGCCCGAGATCCAGACTTTCCATCGACGAAGCATTGGAAAGCTCTGACTAGAAAGAGAAAATCTGGCGAATTGTCTTAGCATCAAAGCCAAATACGGCGGTTGCTTAACCCTTAAAACAAATTAGAACCTAGACCAGGGGCCAGATTTTTATATTATAAAAAAATGAGTAACATGTTCTTAGTTGTCAACTAGAATTTAGGCCCTTTAACAGTCCTAGCCTTTTGCCGTTTTTATTTTACTGTGTTAGGTAAGCTAGCATGTAGAATCAGATATTTGACACCAGACATTTAGTAGTAAATATAATAATTTTTGGTACAGTAACGGCCAATAAATCTTGGGCAATTCTTTTTCCCTTTTGTAAAATAGGCCTATGCCACCTTCTACTGAATATAAATATTTGTTGAAAAACCTGACAAAGAAAGAGGTGTCCGTTGTCAGTGTTTAAAAATATTTTTTAAAATGCCAAACTCTGTATCAAAAAGTATTAATTATTAATTATATTGAGCAGAGAGGTTGGCCAGAAACGGATGTGGCGAAAATCGAAACAACAAGACAATAATTTAGTTAATGTTTTGAAAAACCAACCATTTAAACCTGTAGTTACAGCAAAAACGGAAAGAAGTTTCCCAACATCGGTTAGAATGGCACGGCGAAGAATAAGGCAAATATCCGAATTGCGCTGCCACCCGGCAGCCTTTAAACCGTTTTTAACAAATACAAATAAAGAACAACGCATTGGATTTATTCTACAATTTTACTTGGAACCTCCGATTTTTTGGGAAAATATAATATTCACCGATGAAAAAGTGTTTCAGTCAATGGGATACTTAAGGTATACAGGCCTGAAGGAACACAATTTGATGAAAAATATACCCAAAAGGACAGAAGTAATAGGCGATTTTCGGTAAATGTTTAGTGGTAGCTGAGTGCACAAGAACTTGGTGTATGTTATTTTATCGAAGGAAGATTCAATGCGGAGGTATATATAGCTTTACTACAGAATATCATGCTTCCTTCTGTACTGAATCGATTTCCGGATAGAAATTTTATCTTTCAGCAAGAGAAGTGTCCCGTTCATACAGCCCGGCAAGTCGATGAGCAGCGTATCAGGATTTTATCGTGGCCCGCACGTATTCCGTATTTAAATGTTATGGAAAATGTTTGGGGCTTATTAGTTCAAAAAATAAATAGGGAAAATGAGATTAGGCCGCAAAATGTAAACGAACTTAAAGACAAAATTTTAGAGATGTGGAATGAGTTACGAGGAAATCCGGACAACGCCCGGGTTGCGTAATTACATACTATACTATTACTCAGAGCAACGGCGACAGAGGTTGCTCTGAATCGCAGTATAGATTATAGTGACCAATACGCGCAAATTTTCGCTTCATAATATACTACGGCCCAGAGCGGCGGTTAAAAATGTTTTGTAAAATGTTATGTATGCATGTTTTAATAGTGTGAAAATGTGTTGGATTATTATGAACTCTTAATAATATTATTATTTATTGTTTAAAAACTTTTTTATGGTACCATTGTTATCATATCATAACTAAAATAAAAAAATTATAATATTGATTTGGGTAATTCACAATGCCGTAGTTATTGATATTTATCTTTGTTGATCGGTCATACTTCATAATGTATTTCTATTATGACATTATTTTTAATAATTATTATATCTACGTAGCCAAAATTTTTCAAATATTATTGAAATGGTTAAAAATAACATATCACCAGACTCAACAAACATTATCGTTCGACTAAAAGCATTTGCTAATATAGAAAATATTCGGCGTGGAAAAAAAATTTACGTTCAACCGACATCAATTAGTAGGCGCACACAAAGACCTGGGCTCACGTTTGGTTCCAAAAGAATTCAGGTTGGAAGGCCCGCCAAAAATGAAAATCTTAATAGGAAACGCAAAGCCTCAAGATCCTTGTTAATAGACATAGTGCTAAATTTCACTAATGTATAGGTATTTTATTTTATTCTGTTTTATCTTCATAATTTTATTTTATATCAACTATGCCCATTTTTTTAAGCTTAATGTTGTTTTATTTATATGAGTTTATTTTCTTTTATTTTAAGCACGATATAATAAGTACATTAAGTATTTATAAAAAGTCTTTTTTTTTTCTATAATTAGAAAAATTAAATACTAAATAAACTGGTTTGATTTCCACTTTAATTCTAAGAATTTAAAATATACAACTGTAATACAACTTACATTTGAGAACTCTGACAATACTTCCCTCTACGTACCTCTGAAATAACTCCTTCGTGATGTAGTACTTATCTGTCAAAACGTTATTATGCTTATGCTTTTTGTTATTATACAGTTATAAGGGAGTAAGGTTAAAGCAGGTATTGTATCAATACAATAAGTTATAATAGTTCAAGACATTAAACAAAACAAATCTGTCTGAGGATTTTATGCAGGCAATAAAACCCCCATTTAAATACCTTTTTAAGTACCCATCCAAAGAATTTCAACACATTTTCCTAGTGATACAACATGCTATACAGCATTTTATATAATATTTTTAAGCGCCGCTCTGGGCTGTAGTATATTATGAATTGAAAATTCGCGCGTATTCGTTACTACAGTCTATACTGCGACTCAGAGCAACCTCTATCGCCGGTGCTCTGAGTAATAGTATAGTATGTAATTACGCGCCCGGGTTTTGGTCCATTCGATGCCTGCTGCTCTCTCTTAGAGAAAAACGGTGCCGCAATAAAATATTAAATTTGTTTGGAAGGATATTTAAGTTTGTTAGAATATATTAAATTGTTAATTAATTTATTAATTTGTTAGCTTTTATAAAATATAAATATTTTCTTTTACCTTTTGCTTTAATTAAAGTAACTAAAAGTAAAATATGGTAAAAAAAAGTCAAAATTTGACAAAATTTTGCCGAAGATTTAATGGCCGTCACTGTACCTTAACCTGCAATTTTTGAGTAATCTACCTTAGGTAGTAAGCAATTAAAAACTTTTTTAATTAGTTTTGTATAAATTTTGCCCATATATTTGACGCTTCTCATGCCACCTTTTTTATTGAAAATTTTACCCAAAGTTAGGAAACAAAATAAAACTATTAATATTTTTTAATAAAATTAAAATAATGTTACATTAAAAAAAAGTTGTGTGTCTTTTTATTTTAAGACTAATCCTGAATCCCTGCTGCCTTTAAATATTTATCTTTTATAATGTTTTACCTATTATAAGAGTATTAAACTACTTTGTATATTTTTTAATTTCGTTTAAAACCAATCTAACCCGGTTCTAAAAAGGTAAGCTCGTATGCAAAAAACAAGTACCTAATTACTTACATTATATAGAGAGAGACATACAGTCAAATGCAAACTTGCCCAGTTTACTTTATCTAGTTTAAAACTTAGTTTTAAAAATGTTGGACAAGATAACTTAGCACAAGGGTAGAGATTGTAAATAGCGGTGGAGATTTATTTTATCCCTTAGGATTCGACCAGTAAACTAACTTTATGACCTAAGGTGTAGGATTTGAGAAAATGATAAAATAGAAATAAACTTGAAATAGGTATTTTAAGGTATAAACAAACCAATGTTTGTACAAGGATTTGTTAGTGTTTACATCCTTTCATTGCTTTTAGGAACAGGAAAATATACGATAGCACTTGATAGAAGGTGTTTTATTTAATACTTAAAAATTTAAGATAAATATTTAAAATCAAATATTTGTTTATTTTGTTTTATTCGTAATTAAAGTAGCAAAAATTGCTCATACATGTATATCAATTTAGAGTTAGTTAACATTATGTAACTTAAATCAGTGTGACTTAAAGCTTTTAAGTTTAAGGTTTACTGCACTAAGTTAAAGGGTTGCAAAATTATCTAAACATCACTGTTAAAAATTTGCTACAAGACACAATAGGTTTAGTAGGATAAAACTGGATTTGTACAGGGTTATTCATTTTAAAGTAAACAGGGCTTTATTTTTGAACTTCCAGGGACTTTTATAAAAAACGAATATGGCCATTTTGTGTATTTTTTTAATTATTAATAATCTAATCAGAAAAACATTTGGAACAAGAAAAGAGTTACAGCACGAATGACGTATTTTTAAATGGATTACCCCGTATATTTTTATATCAATAAATAAAGATTTTCACGAGGAATTCGGTAATATAGGGGTTGCTGGGTTTATTTTCTGTGGTTCTGCTGCAATTGTCTAAAAACTGCATGATATCATAAGGATAGTCCCACCTGAAAAAACTTGGCTGCCACAGGTTACAGGTGCTTATTTGTCAAAGTCAAGAATTTTAAAAATACGTTTATTACTTTTTGAAGTAGTTTTATAATGAGGTTTTTATCAGAAGAACGGCTTCAAATTATAACTCTCTACTATAAATGTGGAGAAAACGCCAGGAAAACACAACGAAGATATGTTGCAAATTTCCACCGAAATATATCAGTTTTAACGATTTTCAGAAGTCTTATTCGAAGAAACAAAATCGTTACATATTAGAAAAAGGACTACAGTGAGAAAAAGAAACCGGGATCAAGCTATTCTAAATTATTTTAAATTGTATCCCATGAAATCAATTACTGACGCAGTTAGAGACTTGAGGTATGGCCCTGCAAGAAGAAGAGTAACCTATGCGACGGTTCAGAGAACGCTGAAATATTTTAAGTATCTTCCATATTACGTTCTTCCGGTGCAGCATTAGCACCTGAACAAAAGAAACTTCGCTTTCAATTCCTTTCCCAAATTTTAATCCATGAACAAGATAACGATCCTTCTCTGTTTCAAACGATTCTTTGGACGGATGAAGCTACGTGCACTGTACACAATGTTTAATAGACGCAATACGCACAGCTGAGCAAGACAAAATCCCAGGAAATTTTAAGAGATTAAATACCAAGGGAGGTCTTCTCTTCATGTCTGGTGTGGTGTGCTTAACAATAGAATTGTCGGGCCAATATTCTATGAAGGATCCTTAACTGGAGAAAGATATCTTAATCTTCTTGAAAACAATATTGAGGACATTTTAGAAGAATTGCCACTCGAAACGTATCGCAAGATAATTTGGCAACAAGACGGAGCGCCGCCCCATGCTGTTCGTCAAGTTGTGCAGTATCTCAATCGCCGATACAATCAGTGGATTGTACGTTATGGTACTATTGGATGGCCATCTAATAGTCCAGGTATTACAATTTTGGACACTTTTCTATGGGGTCACTTGAAGAATGTTTACCAAAATGGGAACATAAACACGAAGGAAATGAGAGAACAAATTGTAAATGAAATTAATCGTCTTAACAAAGAACCTTAAATAATATCGGCGGGCTTAGAAAGGCTAAGGAGGGGTTATGGATCATGTTTCGAAAATAACGGGTGTCATATAGAACATTTATTAGTAATATTATAATTTTTTGTTATAATTACCACCATATTTTACCTCGTATTGTATTTTAATTTTTTCCGTTTATTGTAATTTTGCTGCTTGGTTATGAAATAAATATATCATAACATTTTTAGCATATAATAATATCTGAAGCCGTTCTTCTGATAAAAACCTCATTATAAAATTACTTCAAAAAGTTATAAACCTATTTTTAAAATTCTTGACTTTGTGGCAGCCAGGTTTTTTCAGGTGAAACTATTCTTATAGTATTATGCAGTTTTTAGGTAATTGCAGCAGAACTGCAGGAAATAAACCTAGCAACCCCTATATCACCGAATTCCTCGTGAAAATCTTTATCTATTGATATAAAAATATACGGGGTATTTCATTTAAAAAATAAGTACGTCACTCGTGCTCTGACTCTTTTGATTTTGCTTCAAATGTTTTTCTGATTAAATTATTAAATTCTACAGAAAAAAAAACACGAAATGGCTATATTCGTTTTTTAAAAAAGTACAGGGAAGTTCAAAAATAAAGCCCCGTTTACTTTAAAATGAATAACCCTGTACAGTACAAATATATGTACATACAAGCCAGATAACAAAGTTTTTTACATTTGTTATAATAGCTCAAATTATGAAGATTCTTTTCTATTTTGAATAAAAAAGTATTTTAATTTTTATTTTCTAACCATAGAATGATTTTAGTAACAAAATGTGTTCTAATTCTCCATTAAACTGTGTGAGTCATTTTAGAGATTTATTATGCACAATTTGTGTCCTTTTTATCTATTGCAAAAATGGACAATAGGTTGTGCTATTGTCCATTTTTGCAACAGGTTGGACAAAAATATTACACAAACTGTTTATAAAAAATCTTAAAAATAATTAGTGATTACACAATTTTATGGAGAATTAGTACACAGTTTATTACTGTAAACATTTTACATTTTTAAGAATGTAATTAATTTTCAAGAACAACTTCTCCCTGCAACCGCCCAAAAATAATATTGTTACAATTTTGACAACTTTTTGTGTTATTTAATTTATTTTTGTGTGCATAGTTTCTTTTGTTTTAAGGGATAAATGTTTAAATATTATACACGTCTGGCAAACCAATTTCTTAGATGCAGAGATTTTTAGTGCAATAAAAGGAGATGTCAATTTAATAGGCAAAGGCTTGAGCGAAATAAAGACAGACGAAAAACGTGCCTCGACCTACGACAACATACTCAGTGATGCCAGATCTCACTATTATACATAAGATTCCACGACTTTGGTTTCGATTTTACGATCTTACGAATAAGGTAGTAATTCTAACGATTTTTAAATCAATCATTATAAAATAAAATATTGCTTATAAATTAATAATTTACACCGCCCTGTCGTGAATGATAACAATGGCATATCAAAAGAAACAACCGGGGAATCCCCGTGGCCTACAAGCGGCTATCGAGCAGAACGATATGACTTTCCTCGTTGATTGCAGGTTAGGTGGCTTACAATTTATTTGTTTTTATTTTTACGCAGCCCTGTCTCTTATCGTAGGTTTTTTTATAAGTGAAAACTAGTAAAAATAATTTATGTTGTCCCGATAAACTAATAAATACCTTTCTTTAAAAGTGTTAGACAATGTTATGGTTTCAATAACACTAAAATCTTGGACTTCCATTGTCTTTATTTGTTAATTGATACACAACGTTTCGGTTAGTGAAGTATCTTCAACCGTTTTCAAGTGATAACTAAAACTATTCTTAAAAGCTACGACCTTATAAACTATTCGTTGTTCACCGAAGCTTGACCGACTTGTCACGGTTCAGCAACGGCAGCCAGATATTCGGAATGTCTACACTAGGTTTGCTAAATACATTTTGATTGTTTGCAATTATTACAGCTACGTAGGCGCCGTCGACCGTCGTTGTATTGGATAAGGGAAATTTTTGTCGTTCTCTTTTTAACCTGGGTCATACCATATGTATCCTACTCTATTACATTAAAATTGGCTTTTCAGCCCTTGCCTTGCCAATCCTGTATAGCCAATTTTTTATACTTTATTTTAGCTTTTAAATTTGACATGATTACTTTTAGTGTTCAATAAAATAACACATGGCTCGCACGTTGATCACATGCTCGTTGTTTTGTTCATCAACGATGTAGCTTTCTGCTTTAGTTTAAGGCGTTTCCTTTTATCCGCAGATAATCTAATGCTCTATAACCCCAACAATTATGGACACAGCAGTTTACAGTCTGATTATGATGGCTTTGCTCTAAGGTGCTCAAATTTAAAATCAAGGTTTTTAAATATAAAACAACCAGCTACTATACTAAATGTGCAAACCCAATCCCTACTTTATATACCTCATAATGAGCTGGTTAAAAGTGTAGAATTTCTTAACTACTTATTTTCGATTGGAATTGGAGCTTATCTTTTAATCCATTAATTACTCTTGAAATATATACACGATACTAAGAACTGTCTAATTGGCATTGTCCTATAAAATTGCTCTGTTATCTGTGCTTCTAATTATAACGTACATGATTAGGCTTAAAAGAGTTTAAAATAAGTTTTTCAAAAACCTATTACATGGAACCCATTTTCCATGCTCTGAAATACCTTATAAAACGAGACTGTTGTCGTAAGGAATTATGGAATGGTGATTACCTATAACAAATCCTAATCTTACGTTGATATCTTCCAGGTTACTTTTTATTAGATAAAAAGTCTTATTTTTTAAGATTAAATTAACATGTACACTTTTTTTTGTCTTGCAAACGAGTGCTTTAGCCACAAAAATACTTTTATACTGACAATAGGATATATTGACAGGGTCACACATTTTACGCCTAGGGGTCGATCAGGACCACTTTACAGATAAGCACATTACTTGGTAGACCACAGGTAAAAAGGATCATACATTTGGGTAAAAAACAAAGGTGAGGGTAATCATATTTAATATTTGCATTTACAGATTTTAGATAATTACATAAATACAAGAATGTTTCGGTTTCACTACCTTGAAGAATTTCAGGTAGCCATATTGGCAAGAAAAAATGTTTTTGTATGAGAAAATGTATTAGGTTATTGGTGTGAATATTGTTTATTTCACAGTTATAAAAGATATGATTTAAGTCGCCATATTCATTACACACACATAAAGGTGTTTCTTTTAGCCCTATTTTGTGCAAGTGCCTAGGAAAGCAGCCGGTGATGCCAGTTGGTGACTGGAATCGTAGGATGGATTTTATAATAAAAGGTATTTGTTTCCAATCCATACTTCTGCCACTCTTGAGTCCACTTGTTTTTAATATTTTGTTTTATTAGTGATAAGAAATCCTGTATGATTACTGTATTATCATATTCATTTGAGCTTGATGTTTTTGCTAGTTTATCAACGGCTTCGTTCCCGATTATCCCGGAATGCGACTTTGTCCACAAAAAATAAATATTTTTATTATATGATTGTTAAATATAATTAAAACTATTTTAGTAATAAATCAGTGTGGGTAAATACTTTGATTCGTTATAATTTTTTTACTTTTAGTAAGACTGATTGAGAGTCGGTACATATTATGATATTTTGGTATTTTTTGTGTTTTGGCCCATTACAGGGCAGGGCAAATTGCTCCTGCTTCTGCAGTAAAAATACTAAGGTTAGTGTGTAAATTAAAACAGTAGCTATGTTTTAGTTGTGGACAATAGAATGCTCCGCTAAGCTTATTACTTTGTTTAGAACCGCCTGTGTAAATAACCGGACTGTTCTTGGGGTACTTCTTGGGGTAAAATCTTATTTGTGGTGACTTCAATGCCCACCACATGGTGGAGGTCAAATAAAGAAAACAAGGAGGGAGTTACTTTAAGTGAAGCAATCGATATTTTTAATAACATTATTTTAAATAACGGTTGCCCTACCAGGTCGAATATAAATCCTAATTTAAAATCTTACATGTACACTTTTAAAGTTACAGTTTTAAATATACAGTAAATAAATTATTGTTATAAAATCCTGACTTTTTCAATTTGCTTTATATAATTTATATCCTTATTTTTAAAATGAGTAAATAACTGACTTAAACGAAAGATGTATAGTGTGAGTAAATGGTGAAATATTATTTCCTTCCTTCGGAATGGGCCAGTAAAGCTGCTTCATGATTTAGGTTGTAGCTGGGACTAAAAAGAGGAGATATAAAATACACATAAAATTGAGTTACTACTTAAGGCATAAGTCATTATAATAAAAGAGATAAGTAGCTTTATGAAAAGTGTTTTTTTTAATATGCAATGTTCCTAGAAAAAAAAATTTTGCGTAGAAAATGGTAATTATTACTAATAACTGGTTTTGCAAAAATGTTTATAATTTCGTAATCTAAATGGAAAAATAAAACCCATGTTTGTAATCCATTATCCGGCATTTGTATTTCTTGGTTTAAAAAATTTTGGAGTTTCTCAGAACTTTTTTAAAATTTATGATGTAATGTCACCAAGGAATATTACATTACATACTATTTTGCTTAACGTTGTTTAATCTCTAGTAATACGGTTAAAATATCCCTAATTTCGTTAAGGCGTGCCTTGAATTGGCACGATGCCTACTTTTAATTAAACAGGTTTATATTAAAGCAAATTATGTAATATAAAAGCTTATTTTAAATATTTAGTCTTGGATATTGACGATCTGCTAATATAATATAATAAAGTAATGTAAAAAGAGTTTTAAAAGAGGCAAAATTACTCATAGTTTTAAGTAGGTCATTAAACATCTGTTACCACAAATATTTAAAAAAAAGTAACTTAGGTATGGGTTATTTCCAAATTTTGTTCTTTTTATATATAATTTTTTTGACTTCTTCGACTATTTATTGCACATAAATGAATTGGCTTTTTAAAAGAAAGAAACATTTAACTTTTATTATTGTAGGTTGCAGCGATAAGAAAATTTAATTCTTTGTTCGTAGTAATATACACAAACCGCGTTAATTTCTGCTACATTTACACTGTAAAATAAACCTAACTGCGCACCCAATTTTGAACATAAAAAACATACTATGCTAACAAAAAAAAGTAATTTAATTATTTCCACAACCAAACATGGCTAAATTTTGCTGTCCATTATAAATTATAATTAAAAACGAGCCGTAGTTTTGGTCTTACAGTTTTTTATCAACTATTAAATAGAACATTTCGGGGATTTGCCAGAAATGCTAGAAAATTTTTACGTTCCTTACATAACAAAACAGAAAGACCCTTCGGACAAATGCATCACTGACCGTGCCAATTGTCCTACTAAAATTCCTTCTTTTGGCGCGAGCGCAGGCTATCCAACTCCCCCTCTTTTACTGGTCGTCATTACAAGTTCTCGCAAGCCTGTCGACGCGTTGGCGTTCTAGTATGCTATTTTTAGGTTGTTAATAAGGAATTTTACTGGTTTAAATTTTTTTTTATTATATTATAAAAATTTAGAAAGAAATATTAGCGTGCTTATGGCTATGAAAAAATTGCATTCATGTTGCAGGACGTGTTTCTGCAACACTCATATTTTATTTATTAAGTCCAATATTAAAAATACTAAATTAAATTTGTATTTGGGAAGATATAAACCTAAAATCAAATACTCATTCAGATTTTTACCCTCCGCTCTTCCAGATTTTAGGCAACACCACATAAAACTAACCCTAGTTATACATCCAACTTAATTAGTTATATTTGATCAATTATGTGAAAAAAATACGTAGATAGAGGTATGCTTTTTCAATCGCATTAAAATTACGGGGTTTCCAAAAGGATGAAAACCTCGGGTGTGGCTAAGTCGGCTGCATGTTTCACCCTTGGGGGGGATGGTCACATCCGCTGTAAGCCAAGCATGACTGACGAAGGCCTCCAAGTCTATAAAAGTATCCTTTATAAAAGTAAATATATATATATATATATATATATATATATATATATATATATATATATATATATATATATATATATATATATATATATATATATATATATATATATATATATATATATATAAAGAAAATCCAATATTAGTATCGATCAGGTGGGCTTAAGAAAACCTTTTCCACTACGCCGAGCTTTCGGAAAACTTTATTCCTTTTTCAAGGCTACAATACAGAGACAGTTTGTTAAGATAAAAAAAATCTTTTCTTTTATAAACAAAAAAATTAGTTAAAAACAGAGTGATTTTAACAAAAACAAATATAAAGAATCTATAACTTACGTGCAAAGTGAGTTAATTGTGAAGCAATCTTAAAGAACTTATCAAAATTCCCCATTTATCGAGTATAATTTATAAATACAACACATGTTATTTTTTATGATTGATCAACAAAAGTTGACCGATTTTGTTGTCCGGTTCATTGGTTAACCACATGAGCAGGTCTGCTTTACAATTAATTACTGAAGGTAGAAGGGGATGGCTGAACTGAAAGGTACGCAGATGTGACATGCCCAGTGTCGACTGAAAAGGAAAAATTGTGCGCGCACCTATACCATTGGTGGCGAGAAATTTTTATTTTAATTTTGTGTATTTCTTTTTAATTTTTTTAATTATTATTGTAGTGTCGGCCTCAATAGGTGCCTTTTCCCTTTTTATTTCCTTGTGCTTTAAAAGATTATGTGTCGCCTTTCTTCACCCAAGTGCAGCTGACGCAACATATATTTCAAAAAAAAAAATTTAGAAAGAAATTTTTTTTTTTTTATTAATAAAGAAACCCAACAACACACTGAAAACTTTAACAAAATTCCAAGAACATTAGAAAACTTTAAACAAGAAAAGATATTAAATAAAATTTCCACTTTCCTTTTAACCTTTAATTAAAACTTCCCTTTAAAATTAATATATTACATACACTTGTCTGTCACCCAAGTGCAGCTTTTTTCTATCAATTATCATACTCTTGTTTATTTAACAAAAAAGAAACCAACCCGTCACTCGTCTGTCACACAAGCGCCGTTGTTGGCTGTTAACCACGTCAAAATTCTATGTTAAAAAGGCAAAAACTCCCTATTGAGGTAGACAACCGGAGACACACTTCTTAGAAGGCATTCGACTGTCCAGCAGCCCTCTTGTCACATGAAGGCTGCTCGACAGTGCAAATACAGACCGTATTCAACCATCTCTTCTTTTTACATTTAAAAAAAAACATGACTTAATCTGTTAATTCAAACAAACACTAAATAATCAATCAATAGGCGTAATCTTGAATTAAAAAGAGTCATTATCTAAATTCAATTCTATATGTTGCCTTTTTTTATTATTGTCCATATTAAAATATGTGAATATATAGCATTGAGGTCGCTTACATCCTTTTTTTTTGTTAATTCGCTAAATTATCTAAATGTATTTAACTATTTCTAGAAACGTTCGTTTATGTAAATTATTTTCAGATATTAAGACTTTGGATTCTTTATAATTAAAAATATGACCTGTTTCTGAGGTGTGTTGAGCGAGAGCGCAAGTTTGTTTGTTTTTTCTGCAGTCACTTCTGTGTGACGTTATCCTATCTTTAAGGACTCGTGAAGTTTGGCCAATATATTTTTTGTCACAACCCGAACAAGGAATGCTATACACGACTCCAGACTTCAGTAATAGTGGTTGCTTATCTTTAAGTTTGCTGTAGGTGAGGCCTACTGTTTTTGTATACTTAGGAACAATCCTGATGCTGCGTTCTTCTTTAAAAACTCCAATAATTTTAGTGGTGACATCTTTAATATATGGTATTGAGAAGTAATAAAAGGGTTGGTTTTGTGTTAGGAATGCACTGATATCTTGTGATTGAAACTGTTGATTTTGTGTTAGAAAGGCACTAATTTCCGGGGACACTAAACCCCCACCACCACCATGCACATCATGACGTAAGGTTGTGTTATAAATGAGTTTTTTTAATAAAGGTTCTGGATAGGAGTTGTCAAGGAGAGTATTGTATAATATTTTTTTGTTTTTTTTTAAAGGACGGGTGTGATATCTTTTCTATACGTGTTTTTAATGCTATAACTAAGTTAATTTTAATTTTCTCAGTGTGATAAGAGTTATAATTAAGATATCGCCAGAGCTGGTAGGTTTAACATACCAATCTAGCTTAACTTTGTTACTATGGTCTCTCATCACTTTCGTGTCAAGAAAAGGTACTCCTCCATGAAGTTCCTCCTCTATAGTGAACTGTATGTGTTCATTAAAGGCATTAAACGTATTCAGAATAGTATCTTGTTGTCCTGCAGGGATGGAACAAATAAGGTCATCCACATATTTTTTAATGAAGGGATTATCTATTAATTCACCTAATAGTAAACTAAGCCAATTCATTACAAATATTTTAACTGAATCTTATAACAGGGGCAATGAGTACTATACATACGACTTCTTTTGAGTTTGCAGAATTTATTATGGGAAAGTAATTACTGAAAATTATGTTGTTGTAAGTCTTGATGTTGTGTCACTTTTCTCAAATATACCATATTCTCTTGTTGAAAAAGTATTTAAAAAACGATGGAATAATATTTCTGAACATACTTCTATCAGTCAAATAAATTTTGTTTTAAAAAAATAACAAAGTTTATTTTTGACACAACATATTCTTTTTTAACAACGTATACTATAAACAAAAACTCTAGAGCGCACCTATGGGCGCTACTATTTCACTATTGCCGCCCAGTACATCATGGATGATCTTCTGGATGAGTTATACCTAAACTTCCTTTCCAACTTCCCTTCTTTAAAAAATATGTGGATAGACCTTATTTGTTCCATCCCTGCAGGACAACAAGATACTATTCTGAATGATGTTTAAATTTCCTTTAATGAACACATACAGTTCCATAGGAGAACTTCATGGAGGAGTACCTTTTCTTGACACGAAAGTGATGAGAGACCATAGTAACAAAGTTAAGCTAGATTGGTATGTTAAACCTACCAACTCTGGCAGATATCTTAATTATAACTCTTATCACACTGAGAAAATTAAAATTAACTTAGTTATAGCATTGAAAACACGTATAGAAAAGATATCACACCCGTCCTTTAAAGAAAAAAACAAAAAAATATTATACAATACTCTCCTTGACAACTCCTATCCAGAACCTTTATTAAAAAAACTCATTTATAACACAACCTTTCGCATGATGGCATGGTGGTGGTGGGGTTTAGTGTCCCCGGAAATTAGTGCCTTTCTAACACAAAATCAACAGTTTCAATCACAAGATATCAGTGCATTCCTAACACAAAACCAACCCTTTTATTACTTCTCAATACCATATATTAAAGATGTCACCACTAAAATTATTGGAGTTTTTAGAGAAGAACGCAGCATCAGGATTGTTCCTAAGTATACAAAAACAGTAGGCCTCACCTACAGCAAACTTAAAGATAAGCAACCAACATTACTGAAGTCTGGAGTCGTGTATAGCATTCCTTGTTCGGTTTGTGACAAAAAATATATTGGCCAAACTTCACGAGTCCTTAAGGATAGGATAACGTCACACAGAAGTGACTGCAGAAAAAACAAACAAACTTGCGCTCTCGCTCAACACACCTCAGAAACAGGTCATATTTTTAATTATAAAGAATCTAAAGTCTTAATATCTGAAAATAATTTACATAAACGAACGTTTCTAGAAATGGTTGAAATACATTTAGATAATTTAACGATTAACAAAAAAAAAAGGATGTAAGCGACCTCAGTGCTATATATTCACATATTTTACATATGGACAATAATAAAAAAAGGCACCCTATAGAATTAAATTTAGATAATGACTCTTTTTAATTCAAGATTACGCCTATTGATTGATTATTTAGTGTTTGTTTGAATTAACAGATTAAGTCATGGTTAAAAAATGTAAAAAGAAGAGATGGTTGAATACGGTCTGTATTTGGCACTGTCGAGCAGCCTTCATGTGACAAGGGGGCTGCTGGACAGTCGAATGCCTTCTAAGGGAAGTGTGTCTCCGGTTGTCTACCTCAATGGGGAGTTTTGCCTTTATCAACATAGAATTTTGACGTGGTTAACAGCCAACAACGGCGCTTGTGTGACAGACGAGTGACGGGTTGGTTTCTTTTTTGTTAAATAAACAAGAGTATGATAATTAATAGAAAAAAGCTGCACTTGGGTGACAGACAAGTGTATGTAATATATTAATTTTGGAAAGAAATTTTAATTAAAGGTTAAAAAAAGTGGAAATTTCATTTAATATCTTTTCTTGTTTAAAGTTTTCTAATGTTCTTGAAATTTTTTTTTAAAGTTTTCAGTGTGTTGTTAGGTTTCTATAAAAATTTTTTCTTTCTAATTTTTTTTTTTAAATATATGTTACGTCAGCTACACTTAAAAATTAAAATAAAAGTACTTACTCGCCACCAATGGTATAGGTGCGCGCGCGATTTTTTCCTTTTCAGTTGACACTGGGCATGTCACATCTGCGTACCTTTCAGTTCAGCCATCCCCTTCTACCTTCAGCAGCCTTCAGTAATTAATTGTAAAGCAGACCTGCTACATGTGGCTCTAACCAATGAACCGGACAACAAAATGTCGGTCAACTTTTGTTGATCAATCATAAAAAATAACATGTGTTGTATTTATAAATTATACTCGATAAATGGGGAATTTTGATAAGTTCTATAAGATTGCTTCACAATTAACTCACTTTGCACGTAAGTTATAGATGTTACTTTTGAATAACGTTACAAAACGTGCTAAATATTCTTCTTTGCTTAGTGGGATGTAGACCCCATAAGCGATTGCGCCGAAAATGAATTTTAAAAGTTAGACATAGAGAGAGGCGAAAGGACTTACTTAAAACAAGCACAGTTTTATCGCTATCACGGGCTTATGATGTTATGTTTTTGGCACTCTATTAACTGCCAGGGTGTCCGTGGAGGGTAAACGTACTTACGGCACTCTGAACTGCGCTTTTCATTAAAAAAAAAAAGCAGACATTATTTATACCAACTGGATACCGTTTTATCGCTATCACGGGCTTTTAAGGTTATGTTTTTGGCACTCTATGAACTGCCTGGGCGTCCATGGAGGGTAAACATATTTAGGGCACTCCGAACTGGGCTTTCGATCAAAAATATGAAAGTGTACATCATTTATACCACCTGGATACCATTTTATTGCTATCACAGTCTTTTGAGGTTATGTTTCTCGGTCCAAATCCATCGGGAAGGGACCTTCGGAGGGGGGAAATACTAGAAATAAAAAGGACACTGAGTTTTCGAATACATGTATTTTTAAGGTTATGTTTCTCGGTCCAAATCGATCAGAAGAGCATCATCGGAATGGAGAAATACTGGAAATAATAGAAACTGTTCAAAATGTCCAATCCCATTAAAACATCTAAAGTGTACATCACTTTTAACAAAGGGATATATGGTATTTTTGAGGTTATGTCTTTTGGCCCAAATCGGGGAAAGGAAGTGTCGTTTAACTGGGAAAACACTCGAGATACTTCGAAAAGTAAATTCTAGCAAAAAAAGTTAAAGTTGAAAAAATTTACACCAACTAAATATCATATTTTTTATATCATGAATTTTAAGGTTATATCCACTGTTTTGAAAAAACTGTGACGTGATGGGGCCAAACGGACCTCAAATTCGTGTTCAACGCGGCAACATACTTAAGGATCACATAGTTTTCTTGAAAGGGCATGACTTTCTTTTTTTTTGTAAACCTGTCCCATTAAGAAAATGTTAATTTTATTTTGTATTTTTGTAAAATTTAACTAAATAAAAATATACAAAAACACGGTTTCACATTTTTATTTTAAATATGAGGCTAGAAAAATGGCTTATTTTAGTCCTTGTTATAACATCATACAGATTTTTTATCTGTATCATATTTTGACGTGTAGTTAATATAAAATTGTAAAATTAAATTTACGATACTTTTGTTTTACTTTTACTTTCATATAAGCCATTTTCAATATGACAATGATACATAGGTTTTTTATGAATCAGATAAAACCTAAAACAAAAAATTTTCCCTAAGCTCAGGACGATAAAACTCAAGAGCCAGATTAAAAACAATAGGTTTTAAATTTAAAGGTACTTGTTTAAAATTAATTTGTCTGTGATAACAGGTTTTTTATAGTATTTAAAGGGTGTATGTGAGTGAAAAATGATAGTAAGTAACATTAAATATATTTAAAATGGGTTTAGCAATTGTTTTAGGTTTGGCGTTATTGGCCAGTTTTCAGCATGATGGTGAGTAAATTTGGTTTAACATAACCTTAAATAATTTATTAGTTTATTTATTTACTATTTCTATAAACATATGACAACACTTACTATATAATATCATGTGTAAGAGGGGTTCAAATATGATTCGGAATTTTATTTACAAAACTAAACCAATGGTCCTAGTGGCAATTTCCTCTTAACATTTTTAAAATGGGGTACCTAAAAGTTATAATGTCACAGACATTTTAAATATTTTCATTTAGTTATTGTTAAAATAACGCAACAAAAAATAGTTAAATTTTTTGCCAATGAGAGTATCAAACCAAGCGATATTTTGCAGAGACTTTAAGCTTGGCACAGATAATGTTTTTATTAAAATTTAAGGTATTGGTGTGCAAATTTGCAAAACAGGACAAGACAAGCCATACTCCTAACTGTAAAAGATGTGTTTGTGTATTTAGCTTGTAGTTTTATTATGCACAATTTCTGTTTTTTTACCTAACCTATTGTTAATTTGTCTTTTTTTTGCATTCAGTTGGGAGTATCTATGGCACAGCACTTACGTGACGTTAACCTAAATTTTATGTATTATTATCATAATTTTTTTAAGTAAACCCAACGCCGCGCGGTGGAATTTAAATAAACAATTTAGATTCTAAGAACATGGTTCTGTCTCTTTACTTAAAAAAAATATGTATTTTTTTATTTTAAATAGAGAAATGCTGTTTAAAGTATAGAACACAGTTATACAATTGTTAATATTACTTACATGTATAGTGACGATGACGGCTATTAAATCCTGGGCAAAAAATTTGACTTTTTTTCCAATTTTTGTAAATCGCTCTTTTTAACCTTGTTTTACTTTTAATTACCGCATAAATAAGGCAAAAGGTAACAGAAAATATTTATATTTTATAACAACTAACAAACTAATAAATTAATCAAACAAATTTAGATATCCTTTCAAACAAATTACATATCCGTTTTCAAAAAAGTTTAGCATTCATTAATTTCCAAAGCCCGGGCGTAGTCCGGAATTCCTCGTAACTTATTTCACGCCTCTAAAATTTTATTCTTAAGTTCGTTTACATTTTGAGGCCTAAACTTATTTTCCCTATTTATTTTGTTAACCAATAAGCCCCAAAAATTTTCCATAACATTTCAATCCGGAGTACGTGCGGGCCACGGTAAAACCCTGATACGCTGCTCTTTCATCCATTCATCGACTTGCCGGGCCGTATGAACAGGACACTTATCTTACTGAAATATAAATATATATATATATATATATATATATATATATATATATATATATATATATATATATATATATATATATATATATATATATATATATATATATATATATATATATATATATATATATATATATATATATTATATTATATTAAATATATTTATAAAATATATATATTATATAAAAAATTATTATATAACATACTTAAGTATCAATGTAGCGACTATATAAACTATTTTTATCGGTGAATATTATATTTTCCCAAAAAATAGGAGGTTTCAAGTAAAATTGTAGAGCAAATCCGATTCGTTGATCTTTATTTGCATTTTTAAAATCGATTTTAAGGCTAACGGGTGGCAGCCCAATTCGGATATTTGCCTTATTCTTCGCCGTGCCGTTCTAACCGATGCTGGGAAATTGCTTTCCGTTTTGCTGTAACTACAGATTTAAATGGTTGGTTTCTTAAAACATTAATTAAATTATTGTCTTGTTCTTGATTCGATAGTTTGGGGCGACCACTTCCCGCTCTTTTCTCAAATGAGTGTGTTTTCTGCCATTCCTTTTAACAAAATGAACAGTGCTCTTTGGGATGTTAGGCTCTTCCGCCACATCCCATTCTGGCCAACCTCTCTGCTCAATATAATGAATTATTAATACTTTTTGATCCAAAGTTAAGTTTGGCATTTAAAAAAATATGTTTAGACACTGATAACGGACACCTGTTTCTTTATTAGGGTTTTTAAAAGGTATTTATATTCAGTAGAAGGTGGCCAAATCCTATTTTACGAAAGGGAAAAAGAATTGCCCAAGATTTAATGACCGTTACTGTACTTGTGTGTATGTATAATTTAAGAACAGGGCCGATTTGCATAATTATGTGTCATAAATACACTTTTGTAGCTTGAACTGTTAAAATACCTAAAAAAGCAAATTGAAAAGTAAACATTTTATTGTTATGGTACTTTTGGATTTAGTAATATTGTTGTTCTCTTTCTAGCCTTTATAATAATACCTGTAAGGTCAGTCAAATCACTTATATCTGTTGAAAGATTAATTCCGTTTTCAAGCTCACTTCTTAAAGGCTTTTATATATTCCCCTTCCTGGCGACCAATTAGCACACAGGGCTCTTTCGCATGCTTATTCGCACGGCGAAGCTGCAAGGCTAGTGGGTAGATGCTCGAAGTTGCCAACAGAAGGACTTCTGACTTCGAAATAACAAACATTGCACAGTTTTGGTAGTATCATAAAAATCATGCATTATGATTTGTTTTACCAATATTTTGGGGTAAGATAGATACCCAGATTGCTGCCCATGGATAAAAACAGTGATATTTTAAAGTGTCAAATCACATATCCATTTCAATTAGAAAAAAAAATACAACCAAAACTCTGTTTATATTTGAACCCTCGTCGTGTATTATATAAATACAATTTTTTCTTTTTAATTTAAAAGGTTTTTTATCTAGCCATAAACTATATTTTTTTTAGTCCTGAATTGTCTTATTGTACTTTAGTTTTATATTTAATATAGGGTAATAATAATATATTAAGTTTTTTTATAGTTTTTTTGGGCCACTGAGTTCGAATATGATATTAGAAATTGCATTTGAGGGCTTCGAAGGGCTAAATTTACACTTTTTTATCCCTGGCATCCTTAAAACATATATAACATATAACATATATAAACTAATAAAAACTTTTCTTCTAATTGTTAATGGTTATGTACCATAAAAACCTATATGTAGGTAGCATTAAAAATGGGAAAGAACTTTTTTTGGCGAAATGTATGTTTGGGGGTATAGGGGTAAAAAGATGAATTTAGCCCTTTTGAGCCTTAAAATTTAATTTCTAATATCATATTCGAATATAGTTGCCCATAAACCTATATGTACCATTAAAAATGGGGAAAACTTTTTTTTAGCAAAATGTATGTTTTAGGGGTACAGTGCGTATAAAAGGGTGAATTTAGCTCTTTTAAGTCCTCAAATGTAATTTTTAATATCATATTCTAATTAAGTGGCCAGGAAAACTATAAAAGAAACATTTTTCATAATTTCATGCTTTCGCAGGATCCACCATATCTTTCCGACACTTTGTAGTTGATTTGATTCTAAAGAAAATGCAAAAGGTTTCATGACCTACAAAAATCATTTTACGGTAAATTACAGATTTACCTGGACTATATATATTATTTTAATCATTTTTTTATAGCGTCCTGCGCCTTCCGGTTCTTCGCTTGCACTCTCTTCTGTCTTCCCAATCTCGTGGTTGTAGGTGGCGCTCCAACATGGCCTTTTGTATTTCTTCCATCCATGTGGCCCTAGGTCTTTCCCTTTTCCTTTTTTCTGTTGGTGCCCATTAGAGGATTCCTTCGGGTATTCGTGTGTCATTCATCCATTTAAGGTGTCCATACCACACCAGTTGTCTTCGTTGAAATTTTTCTATTATATTTGTTTGAACGTTCATGATCTCTTTAATACTCTCGTTTATTATTCTTTGCATTCTTGATTTTCCTGCTGCTCTACGCCAGAAGTCCATCTCCAGGGAAAGCAACCGTCGTTCTAAACTTCCGTAACCTGCCATACAGGACTATACTTTTAAATTTTGAGTTGTATAGGAGGTTTTCTTGTTCTTTAGAGATGCACCTTGACCATAGGATGGAGTTTAGGCACCCTATCACTCTCTTTCCCTTTATAATTTTCTATTCTATTTCTTTCTCTATACAATTCCCAATCCCAATCTTTGTTTCTAGGTATAGGTACTCGGGTTGGTCTTCTTTTGGGTGTAAATCATCTCTATGATTTCCAATGCATAAGTATTTTGTTTTTGCTCGATTTACCCCATTCCTCAATTTTAAACAACCTTCTTGTCATGAGTTCCAAGTCCTCCTTATCTTGGGCGACAACAACTTGATCATCGGTGAAATGTAGAGTATATGTAGTTGTATTTTCATTAATGTGTATACTCATTCCGCTGCATGGTCTTCTCCATTTTCTTAGGACTTCATTAAGGTATATTTTAAATAAGGCGAGAGACAAGCAACAGCCTAGTCTCAGACCTTTGGTGACTGGAAAGCTGTCCGACAATTCACCTTTCAGTTAAACCTTGGAGGTTGATTGATCATAAAGTTGCCTTATGGCTGTTATTAGGGTATTACTTATTGAAGATCTTTCCATTACTTGCCATAGTTTTTGCACTGGGACATTATCATACGCTTTCGTAAGGTCCACAAATAGAAGATACACCTCTCTATTCCTGGCGACTTTCTTTTCGTTACTTTTATAACAAATAAAAGACTTGACTAGAAATATTTTGTTTTTTTTATAAATATTTGTATCGTTAAGAGTCCACAAAAGCTTAAAACTTACATATAATTAATGTATCGTGTGTGTCTTAAGTAAGGTAAAAGAAGATTAATTAAACCAAAACTTAAAGGGGGAAAGGAAAGATTTCCGCAGGAGCAGGTTTTACAATATTTATGCTCTATAAATAAAGAAGGGGTCTTAGTGGAAAGTTTGCAGCTCCTTCAAATAAACTGTAAAGAGATGTATAAGTGTGTTCCTTTTAAATTGTTGTGGTGCTTAAGACATAGTTTTATAGATGACATTTATATTATTTAAAACATTAACATATCCATAACTTTTAACGATAATTGTATCCTGTTGTTTAAAGGTACACAGTAGATTTGTTGGTAAATAATATAATGTTTTTTCATCTTTAGTATCTGCACAGCTACGAATTGTTAATGGAACAGATGCCGAAGAAGGAGAATTCCCATACGTGGTATGTATGTGAAAACGGTGATTAAAAAAAAACGTATAGACTAACCACAACTAACCACAACTTGTCAATAAAAAGACAATTAAAAAAATAATAAAGAAGACCAAGTAAAGTAAGATTTAATGTTAAAAAAAAACAGAGAAATGACTTTACATTTTATTCTGAATGTATAAAATTTTTAAATGTTTCTTTTCACACTTTAAGTTCAACCGGAATAAACAAAATATTTTGTTTCAAGTGATAGACCATTTTTATTGCAAAGATTTTCTTATTTTAAAGCCATCTAAACCATCTTTATGTGTAGGTTTTGTATTTTTATAGTAATTTTTTTTTAATTTAGTTAAAACGCAGATACTATCTCCCTTTATCTATTTGCATATTTTAAGCCTTTCTACTTTAAACTCTAGTTTAATGGATGTCTATTTTTGCCGTTTACCAATCACAAAATTGTTATCGCCTTTCCGGAACACTTAAGAGCAGTTTTTGCGAAATGCGCATTGCGCATTTAAAACCACTTTTTTTAATCTGCCTTCAAACACTCGTATTGGCGTGTGAAATTACTCGGATTCACGGTATACATTTTCTGTGACATTTCCGATGATTTCACACTATTTTTATTGTTTTTGTAATTACGTTTTATGATATCTTGTTTTTCTTCATTTGTAAAAGCTATTTTTAGCAACACCGTAATTTGGAATAAAACAAAATGACAATAAAATAATGTGAAATTAAAAAAATTAAAGCCTACTAGGGTAAAAAATATTTTTTTTTAATATTTTGGAATTTTGGAACAATAAGGGCAACTTGTAGCAATTTAAAAATGAAAAAATTCAAGATGGCGCCTATTAGAAAACACAAAGTTGATGTTAGTTTAAGAAAAACGAAACGCCGTAAGCGATTTATGATTTTGCCAAAAAATAAAGCTCAAAAAGTTCGAATAAAAATGTATTTTTAGATTTTTCTACCTTTAAAAATAAATTAGTAAAAAAATTAAAACGAAAATCGCAAATTTCAGTTTTTCCGCATTATTTTCTTAAACACAAAAGATAACTTTAATTTTTCGACGGTGATAATGGGCTCACCAATACGCAACCTTACCCCGATTTAAACTTTTTTGTATCTCTTACCATTTCCGAAATCCTAATGGTGAGAGTAGAATTAAAACACACTGTATAATACTATTAATTTTTTTATTAACAATAAAAGCGAAAAAAAGTGCAAATACTTTACAGATGTATTACGCTAGATATAAAAATAGATGGCAATAAAGCCTTATTACTTATTACTTTTAAAAGACTGAAAAAAACCTACTGACCTATGGTTTGTTAAAAAAGAATGGTAAAATAATAAAAAATATTAATAAAATTATAATTTAATACAAATAGTGCCAATTTTGTCGTGTTTGTTTAGGTACTTAAAGTCTTTCTTTCACAAATTTTCCTTTTTCCCACAAAATATTTTTTTTAAATAAAGATAAAGTGTGTAGTATTAATAACGAGGTATAGTCTGTCTCAAACTATATCGTTATGGCTTTTGACGGACCATACCCCAAAAACCTTTAACTATTTTATTACCTATTGTTATTGGGTAAACCCATTTGTTCATAAGGGCAGGGGTGGGCCAGGTATTTATTAGGTATTAACCATTAGGCATATAAATATTTTGGCTAATATTTTAGTGACAGTGTTGAATAATCGTTTTGTTTTACGAGAATATAACTATGTCGCGTCGAAATCATTTGTCATTAGTAGGGCCCGGATTTCGGAACGAGCTTGTTCCCTTACCATTTTTTATGTCTGGTAAATTCATAGGCGTGCGTATTAAGGAGATATTAAATATAAATAAATTTTAAAAAATGTGAAATAAAAACATAACAGGAGTATTTTATAATTTATTTGCATTATATATTATAACTAATGTCTTTTCAAAGTTGGTTTCGGTAAAATTGGTTCTTTTATAATTTAAAATATGTCTAAGTCTAAAAAAGCTCCTTTCGACATCACAGCTTGTAACTGGAGCAAAACGAAAATGATTGCACAAGTCATTTTTTTTATTTTGTAGTGCCTCAAAAATATTTTTTATTTCTAAAAATCCTGGATTTCTTTGCAAGATTTTTGGTATATACAATTTTAATTTTTCACCAATTTCATTAGGAACACATTTAAGCTTGTCTATAGTGCTTTGAAATACATTAAATGAAGTCACTAGGGGAGTATTTTGTTTTTCTAACTGTTCAATCACATCCGGAAGATATCCAAAATTTTCAAAAATAAATTTTAAATCAGATTCAACATTTGGTGCATTTGTGACTTCTTTACTTTTTTTCACACTTAAAGAATCATCTTGTAAACTGCCAATAACATTTTTTACCACATTGTAATTTATATGGTAACAGGTTGTGGCGGTAATGCGACATTAGGACACATATCTTTAAATGTCGTAATACGCGCAGGTGACTTAAGGAAAACTTTTTTTACTTCGCTAACTAAAGTGCCAATAACTGGATAAAAGTTACGTATCATTTCGCATATTCTATGTAGGGCATGAGCTAAACATGTCAAATGAAGCAATTTGGGAAAATGTTCTTTTAACTGACGTACGTGCTTTTACCATATATGCAGCACTATCCGAAAGAAACAAAACAACACTTTCCTGAATACTAGTGGCTGACAATAGTGAAGTAATACTTTCTACTACAGACTCTGTTATTGTCTCACTATTGGTTTTAGAAAGAAATTTACTGTTAATTAAATATGACTTTTCCGGTTCGTGATTACTTAAAGGTCCAACTATAATGTTAGCAACGTATCTTCCCTTGATATCAGTGGTTTCATCAACACTAAACCATAACTTCTTTCCTTCCAGATTGTGTCGTATTTTGTCCATAGTTTTCAAATAGACCTTATCAACATAGTTTTTACGCAGAGTTGATTCGTCCGGTACTTTTGTGTGGCAGTGTTTTTCCAAAAATGTCCTTATAGTCCTATGATTTATTTTATAAAGGGGAATATCAGCTGCAATAAAGGCTTCACACAAATCCATGCAGAATTCTGCGTTTGATACATGTTCTGACTCTGTTAATTTCGATGTTCCCGGAAAACTTTGCATCTTTTCTAAATGTTGTGGGATAAATTCAGAATTACAAATTCTGCACCAAACACCTTTTTCACTTTCAAATAAAAAAGTAGAATATGGAACCCTAATAGAGGTTAAATCAAATATTTGTTAATTTATATGTAGACAAAAAGTCTAATTTAAATTAAATTTATTTTATTTAATTTATATAAAAGCATTACAAAATATTATAGTTTAATCTTTGGTGGTGCAAAAACTCTACTAAATTTTTTGCTATTGCCAGGTCTTTTGTATTATTCTACAAGAAATCGCACCGAATAAAAATAACAAAATAAAAACCAAAACTACTAAAGAAAGTTAAAGTATTTATTGCATTTTTATTTGGTGTAATCTCTATCATTTTGTTGCCTTTTACTTTTTTTTCTATTTGTACTAACAACCGAGTTGTAAAAGTGTGCCAAAATAACCAAAATTTAAAAATTACCTAGTACTTTCGAGACAAAAAAGGCATTAAATATGTACAGGGTTTTTCCTTATAATTTGGCATCATTTTAAATGTATTATTTAAAAGGATAAAAAACTTGTTTTTACTAAAGTTTTAAGACTTTTTATAAAAATTTTAAGTATGACCTTTAAAAAAACAAATGACGATCGTAAAATAATGGGAAATAATATATTTTTTTTAATGGAACACCCTGTATTTTATTGAAAATATAAAATCTTTTTTTTTTAATATGCAATATATATCTATGTTTGGATAATCGGTTTTATAAAAATTCGACTTTATATTTTTAGTGTAGTAGTTGGAAGCAATATTTTATCCTTGAGTACAAAATACGTCAATTCATTTGTTTTCTTATCTGTCGTCATCACTGGCCAAGCTGGATCCCACATGGAAGTTCTGTTTGGCTATCACAGCTTACTAGACCTAAACAGGGGCGCTTCATTGCAAATAAAATAAAAATTTAAAGTCGAATTGTTACAAAACTGCTTATCCAAACATAAACATATATATGTCTTCTTCTTCTTCTTTGTCAGCCATTATCTGTTCACTCCTGAACAAAGGCATCTTTCATTTGTTTCCATGCTGTTCTGTCTCTTGCTATATGGTACCATCTTCCTCAGGCTACTCTTTTAACGTCATCCAACCATCTTCTTTGGGGCCTGCCGACACTCCTCTTTGTCTGTCGTGGTCTCCAGTGTACAAGCCTTGATACCCATCTGTCCACACTTAGTCTGGCAACATGGCTGACCCATTGCCACTTAAGTTTAGCGATTCGCTGTATCAAGTCCACAACCTTCGTTCTTCTTCTTATTTCTTCGTTACGGATTTTATCTCGTAAGCTAACGCCAAGCATTGCCCGTTCCATGGCTCTTTGCATTGTCCTAAGGTTATTGGTGTACTTCTTGGTTATAGCCTGTGTCTCAAGACCATATGTTGCGACATGCAGGATGCATGTGTTAAATACTACTCTTTTAAGGTTTATAGGGATGTCAGGGTTTTTAACTATATGACTCAGTTTTCCAAATGCTATCCATGCTAGTTTTATTCTTCGTTTTATCTCTGCCGATTGGTTTTCCTTTCCCATTTTAATGACATGACCAAGATATATATATATATATATATATATATATATATATATATATATATATATATATATATATATATATATATATATATATATATATATATATATTCATCCACAATATCCAAAGTTTTGTCTGCTATTCTTATGATTTCGTCAGTCCTGCTCATTATTTTTGTTTTTGATAAATTCATTTTTAGTCCGACGTTATTTGCAGCTTCATTTAGTTGTTCTAGCATGTTCTTAAGCTCTTTGATATCTGAACTAATAAGCACTATGTCATCGGCAAAGCGTAAATGGTTTAAAAAGGTTCCATCAACGTTTACACCTTTATTGTCCCACGGTAGCTTTTTAAATACGTCCTCCAAGACCAACGTAAAAAGTTTTGGGGATATAGGATCACCCTGGCGAACTCCCCTATTAATTGTAATTTTTTCTGTTCTCAGGTCTTCAGTAATTTTTACTCGAAAAGTAGCGCTTTTGTATATATTCTTAAGAAGGGTAGAATATCTCGAATCAATTCTTGCTCCATCCATCGCACGCAGGACAGCCCATGTTTCGACAGAGTCAAATGCCTTATGAAAGTCCACAAGTCCAAAGTTCATTTGTGGACATATATATGTATATTTTTCAAAAGGGAAAAAACGCGATGATTTTATATTTTTAATAATATACAAGGTGTTCCATTAAAGAAAACATATTTTCAATTTTTCAATTTTCCGATAGTCAGTTGTTTTTTTAAATGTCATATCCAAAATCGTTCTAAAAAAAACTAAAAGTTTAAAATAAACCACTTTTTTAAATTTCTTCAAATAATTCCTTTAAAAGCATGCCAAATTATAAGGAAAAATCCTGTACATGTCCTAATATCAGTTTAAATTACAACAAAGGAGTTACAGTATTTCTAAAGCACTTTGTGAATAGAAGTGAAATATTAAAATCCCAAATGTTTTTTTTTAATTTCAATCCAATATATTAAAATTTTACAAATTACATTAACAAGAAATAATTAGAGTTGTTTACGTATCCTACAAATATTTATTACTTTTAGGTGCAAGTGCAGAGGTAAATGGTCATTTCTTATGTGGAGGTGCCATTATAGGGTCTGAATGGGTCTTAACTGCTGCTCACTGTGCAGTGGATCTTCTGTAAGTAATTAAAAAAAAGTATTTTCCACTGGGTGTTTCACAAAAAAAAGCGTCGCATTTATAACAGTATTTCTAATATCAGAATATAAATTGTGGTCATGGAACAAAAATCGCCCGCCTTTTAGAACCTTGCAAGAAATATGATTTTAAAAAATATCCCAAAACCAAAAAATTTGAGGTAGAATACACTTTAAAAGGAGGGTACTAAATTCATAAGAAATAATAATTTGCATAGGAAAAATCGTCAGCTTAACTGGTACGGCCTTTTAATTAAATACAACAAATATTTTTTACATTTAAGCATCCCACAGAAGTAGATCAAACTAAGTTACCTAACTTGCAGGGCCGGAGTCGTGGACCTACAGGTTTTGACAAAGAAATACAAAGAGATGCCTGTTTCCACACACACACTAAATGATATGGCACACATAACATGGGATTCTGGCTCTCAAACGATTTTTTTTTTATTTGAGTATGTTGTTCTTTGGGTCAATAGGAATAATATTGAAATGGCGATTCTGGCGACTCATAAGAATGGAAATAAACATTATCTGAGAAACTAAATGCTTCCTAAATCCATATACAATAACTGATTTAAAAGTGATTTGCTAATCAATCTAAATCCATACAAAAAAAATTTTACATACTTGCTTAGAACTTGATAAATAGTGATTTCTATTAAAACACTGAAGTGCTCCAGTACCAGAGAAATAAACATTTTTGCAAGATAGATAATAACAGTAATGTAATCTCCTTCGATACCTGTTTTCTCTAAGTACCTTGAGTCGATCGTGTACTAAATGTACCCAGGAATCGTCTGCAGGGTATGAACCGTGCAAGCATAGTTTTAAAAACAATAATGATAAGAAAGTAAACGATAATGTATTATAGTCGTTAATATTGAGATAGTGCATAGTAAAAGAAGCTGCTACAGGAATAATATTTATGCTCTTATTAATTGATTTTACTGTTTATTAAAAATAATAATGTATTATTATGAATATATATATATTATAATTTTATATTAATTAAATATTATATATCATAATTATATATATATATAATATATATAAATATTTATTATATATATATATATATATATATATATATATATATATATATATATATATATATATTATATATATATATATATATATATATATATATATATATATATATATATATATATATATATACATAATATATAAACAATATAATGGGTGGAAGTAGTGGTTGTGGGTGGTAAAAATGTGTGATGGAATACTGAAATACTATTTTGGTGTATTCCTGTTAGAGAATCAAATTTAAAGATTGCAACGTAATATCACCCAAGCAACGTAATGACAGTCTTTCAACCTTAATATCTGTCTTATATGTCACTAGGCATTCATCACTTGAATAATTAAAGCTATGAGTAATGACCCGCGAGTAATGAGCTATTACTCACCGGTAAAATAATAGGTGTTATCATCTATTTAAAAATAGTGAATAATGATCATGTTATTAAACGTCGTGAAAAAAATATTTTATTAAACAGAACATTTAAATCTCTGTAATAGTATTATATTAATTTTACTTTTATTTTATTTATGGTTTCATGGAGCCTTAATAAACGAAACATCTCTTTTTATCATTAATATAAACTAAACCGATTGCTAATCGATTGATTTTTAAAAACTAATAACAAGCTTTAATATTTGTTTTCACTTTTAAAATTCCAAATAATTATTAGGCACACTCGTACATTATGTATTTCCCGTTTTTTTTTTGCTAAATTAAAAGTAAAAGATGAAATCGGCAAAAACACAGGTAATTAAAACATAAATTCTGCCACTTCATTAAAATAATTTTCCCAACTATTTTATAATTATTCAAACTTTCAAGTATCAAATTTAGCGTACGCCTATGGTCGAGGCTAGAAATTCTCGCTTTAAGGTCCCTGGGCCGATTACGTTAAAACGACAAAATTTGACGGAAGTTATGTTACTTGTTTTTATGTATACTTTGTTTATGCCAAGTAATAATTTTATGATATATTTGTATATATTTTCAGAATTTTTACTTTTCTGCCAGTTTTTTGTGCTTCAGGTCAAAAAAGCGAGCTAATTAAATAATGTGGACATACAAACATTAACCGAATGTTTAAGTAAAGTTTACCAAAACGCATAAAATAGAATGACTTGAGATTTAACGCCAAGAAAAATTTTATTTGGCGAATTTATATATTTAAGAGGTAAAGATAGAAGATAATATAATTTATTAATTTTTAAATCTAATAATCATATCAATAAATAAATATTTTAATAAACAATATTAGATTATTAATAAGTAATTTTACAACAGCAATTTTTTGCGCGGCAAACAATTATTGACTTATCCTAAAAATATAGGTAAATCTAGGAGACATGGTGAATGAAACCACCTAGATACTTCACCCTGTAGGTCTACACGAAAATTGTTCTAGTTATGGATAGCTTAATTTTATTATACCCCTGCTTAAAAATTGCCAGAAAAATGTGCAGATTTTAAAACTATGTAACTCTTTACATGTCACAAAATATATAGGGACAAACCAAAAAAAAATCTTTAATTTTAAATATTCCCGTATATTTGGGACATTAAACCAAAATATTTTAACTTAAATTTACCTTAGTAAACTATCAGAAATGTATATATTCTAAAAATACATACAAATATATCACTAGATTAACAATTTAGTTGACATCAATAAGCTGTTAGGTTATCTGGAGAAAGCATCGATTTGGCATAAGCGTGGCATCATAAACGCACATTCTAAGGTTCTGCCTAGCGACGAATGAAACCTCTGTACTCAAACAATAAAATATACCAAAATCCGGGAAAATGGTTACTACAGATACTATTTTGTCGTAAAGCGTGGCTGCCAAGTATCTTTCTGTTTCATTTACTTAATAGTATATTATGATTAAATTTTACTTAATTTATTCCTAAAATTACCTCAAATTAAGCTCTACTATTGTATTATAAACTCTGAATAATATTTGTTATATTTATTACTATAAAGTATTACACAGAAAAGTAATGATGTCAAAATACTCTATTTTGTTTTTAGACAGCTACTAATAAAAACGCGACAACGTGACAAAAGTGAATTTTTCGTAAAGGCGTACTTCGGCCAACGACCAATAGTCGTTATACTTCGGCCACCTTCGGCTTCGCTCGACAGATGACACATTTAATATGGCGTTTTAGTATAAATGTTTCTTGTTGTTTTTTGGGTTATTTTTGTGACAATTGTTTAAATTTTAGTTTTTTGTAAGTACTTTTAATAAATTAAAATGCTAAGGCAGTGTAAAGTGACGGATATGATTCCTGGATTATCATATAACAAGTAAGTACAACTATGCTTGTACCATTCTATCGCCAATAATAAACACACACCCTGTTGGGCGCAGCTCTCGATTCCGTTTATGAATGAAATGATTTCTCTATCTATGATGTCAGCTCATTGGTTGACATAATCATATTATTTTTTTGATACTGGACCACCCTGTATGTGTTAAATGTTAAATTAAATTATTTTAACTCTAAACAAATATATAAAATATTATTTTGTTAAATTTAGATGAAAATTCACTCTTTTGATGCGTTTATATTGGAATTAAAAAACAGTTAAGCTCCAACTTCTTAGTGATTTTTTTGGGCCATCCTATAGGCCTGCACATAAGTGTCCATTTAAAAGGTGTTCCTATTGATCTAAGAAACAACATACTCAAATTTAAAAAAAAATCGTTTGAGAACCAGAATCTCATGTTATGTGTGCCATATCCTTTGTGCAAACGGAATAGATCGCTGGCTATTTTTTTTAACCATTAACGGTAAAAACGGTATTTTTTTGGCAGAAAGAATAAAGCTGCAAAAATGAAAAAATTCACTTCAAAATTTAATGAATAAACCACCAGATTACACGTCAGGGACATTACATTTTTAACTTTTATTTAATCTTATCTCGCAATTAATTTGTTTAACCCTTAAACGACTTATATAACAAGCATGAAGTATGAGATACCAGTAAAAGGTAATCCATTAATATAAATGAACTTCAAAAAAATACGTATAATTGTTAAATAATATTTTTATTTATATTTTGACATCCAAAAAAAACTTCTTGTATAAAAGTTGCATAGTTTTTCATCTATTACCTTTAGAGCATAATGAAAGAAACAAATAAACATCAAAATGTCAAGAAAAATGAATTAGTTAACTTAAAAAAAAACACCCTGTGTGTTTTTATTTGGAATGAAAGGTCCATTTATCCGATTTTCAAAAATATATAGTTTACTGACATTTCGTTCAGCCGTTTTAAAAATAGTCAAGTTTTAAAAAAAAAATTATTTGACAGTAATAATCAGCATTGCCTTGGAAAACAAACGGTTTAATTTGTTTATATGTTTTGACAGTACCTTGACACGTATTTATCTAAGATTATATAATATTTTCTTTAAAATGAAATGGGAAACCTGTTTAAATACATGCCTCTTCACTAATACAGGAGCCTTATCTGGCACCAGGACTTGGAACCCCGACAATGTTGCACCTAACCTCAGTACATCAACGGAATACGGTTTTTGGATAGGAAAGTACAGCATTTTAAATAACTTGTCATAACCGATTTAAACTCTTTTGTGGATACTTAAAAAATATTTTTTTTATGAAAGGCCAGAAAATATAAGCATACGAACACAAAAACCTGAAAATGAAATTATATTACTTAGGTCTCCAAATCCCCAGTGAACTTTAAGGTTGATTTTGGGTGGTTAGACGGGTTTTTGGGTTTTGTTCTTGTGGAGACTTTTGATCAGCGTGTTAAAAACTATTACTTTGCAAAGTTTGAAAACAATTAGCCAAAACCCATTTTCCAAAGAAAAATTGCGGGGTCCTTTAAAGTGCGTTGATCTCAAAAACAATTGCTCCTAGAGACCTAAATGAAATATACATTTTTGACGCAAAGGGAATTATAGTAGAGATCGAACGCTGTTAGATCAACACCGACACGTCACGGTTTTATATCAGTTTGCCATATGAGACCGTGACGTATCGGTGTTGTTCTTCCAGTGTTCGATCTCTAACTTCTTTTTAAATAAACCGGTCAATATTCTAAGCTTAAAAAAAGTTATGCCATTTAAAACAAGAGGGGTAGGCCGTAGCTGGAGCCCTCTACTAGCAACATCAAAAGTAGGGACGAATTTGAATTTCTCGCCCCAAAGAACCCCCAAATTTTAAATTTTGTTCCGATATGTTTTTTACTGAAAAAATTATTACGAAAAAACAAAAACAAAGTTAAAAGTGTGACAACCTGTATCTTATTATTATCAACTTTGTGATAAGGCAAGTTTACGTAAATTGCATTATTTCGACCTAAGGAATCTGCTGTTGCTCTGTGTCCCATACTTCTGGGACACCCTGTATATCTGATCGGAAAATATTAAACAGAATATGTATAAATACGTATTTTTAAAGATATTTTAAGGGATCAATTGCATATGGAACGAACCAATTATATGATGGCATAAATGGAAGCTCTCCTTACTATAGAAAAGTTTCACAAGCATGGACACACCCCCAGTTTCAGTATGTTAAAAATGTTCCCATATATGATGTTGGCATTTTGCAGGTAAAAAAAACAACATTTTGAGAAAAAAAACCGTTATAACTTTAATAATGTGTAATTATTCTCAAAAATTCCTTAAACCATGTTAAACACACGAAAACATTGTACGGGGTGTCCAGTTTTCGTATGTTTTTCTATACAAGATTCTTTGTTATAAAAGATAGAGAGATGCGATTTGCGACTTACTGTCCTATTTTTTTGTGGAACTTTTAATGCTATAAACAAAATTTTCATAGACCTCTTAGTTTCTAATATTCAGGACGAAACTAAAAAATAATATTTTTTTGAATCATCCCTGTATTTCGAATATTTGAGAACTTATAGAAAAGGTAAATCCAGATTTCAATAGATTTTATTTACGTAGAGTTCAGTGGCGTACTTAGTTTTTTACCTCTAGCTATGAATTTTTGAGATTTTGACCAAACTTAGTTATTTCTTAATAGAACACCCTGTAAATTATTTTCTTATCTCATTGTCCTCTTTAAGAGCTTCTCAAAAATATATAATTGTCCATAATTATTTTTATGAAAAAGGAAAAAATTCACGTTTTTCGTAAAAATATGGATTTCCACGCAGTAGTCTGTGGCCGTAAATATAAAACTACATTAATAATATTTTGAATACCTTTTGTAGTAGGCTATGACTAATGCCGTTTAGCATATAAGAATGCATTTGGTTAATCATGGATAGCCATGACGGAAGACAAAAAATAAATAAATGCCTCTTATCGTATATTGTAATTTTGTACTTTTACTTTTCTGTATGTAGTGCCAAATAGTGTTTATAGAAAAAACAGATTATGGCAGAAAATAATAAATTTGAAAATTACGAAAAACACGATATGTATGCTTGTTTTATCCAAACTAACGAAGATGGGAATGAAGCCTCGGAGCTGTATTTCAGTAGGTAAGTTTTGACAAAATTTTAATAGTAATGAAAATGAAAATAGTAATTAGAAGTTACTACTATTAGTATTTAGAACTATTAGTTATTATAAACTGTTAGTTATTTATTCTCATTTTTCGTAGATATCCAGAAACCAAGGCCCAAGTCTTACAACAAAGGCAACAGGGAAATAGACGAAATAAATTTTGTAGCCTCTGTTATGGCAAATCCATCCACGTCATGCAGAAAAGTGTATGAAGAAGTGGGGGTAAAAATCAAGAACCCAATTAATACTTAAAAAGCATAAACTCAAATCCTACAAATATAAACTCGTCCAATATCTGCATCCCGGTGACGCACAACGTAGGATAGATTTCTGCAACTGGTACCTACAAATGATGCAGGACCATAGACATTTTGAAAGGATGGTGGTATGGTCGGACGAGGCTTATTTTACCAGCGCAGGAATTCTGAACCGAAATAATTTAAAATAATGGTCTCAAGAAAACCAGCATGTAATTTATTCGCAAAAACGTCAAGGTCGCTTTGGATTTAGCGTATATTGCTTTATTTTTAACACTAAAATTAAATATTTTATTTATGAAGGGACTTTATCAGCAAATAAGTACCTAGGTACAATTTAAAATGCCTTGATGAAAATATTAGAAGATGTTCCTCCCGCCCATGTAAATAATATATATTATCAGCAAGATGGCGCACCGAGTCATAGCTCCTTAATAGTAAGGGAATATTGAGAGGAAGTTTTTCCCAATAAATGGATTGATACCAATGATGATCACCAAGGTCACCTGACCTTTTTGTATTAGATTTCTTTTTGTGGGGTTATATGGAAAATTATATTTATAAGAATCAGTATCAAAACATCGATCAACTTCGAGAAGCTACCCACCGAACATTTAAGCTTCTGCAGACGACCGATGATTCTTTTGAATGCTTTACAAAGAATCAGAACAGTATGTCAAAGGTGCCTTGAACATAATGGAGAGCAGTTTGAACCATATGTGTGACCCATTACATTGAAATAAAAAATGAATAAATGTTGGTTTTATTAATTTTTTAACACTTAGCCATAACCGACTACAAAAAGTATTAAAAATATTATTAATGTGGTTTTATATTTACGGCCATAGCCTACTGCGTGGAAATCCATATTTTTACAACAGTAAGCCGCAAACCGCATCCTTCTATCTTTTATAATAAGGTCTCTGGTATAGAAAAGCATACGAAAACTGGACACCCTGTACACCGGCAGAAGGGGCACGGTAGCTCTACGGCCGTCACATTTTTATAATGGTCAATTTATAAACTTGACATTTCCGTTTCTCGGCTGTTGATGTTCCCGTTCGCAAGTTCAACTTGTGATGTTTAATGTAACCATTTACACATGTCGTCGCCGCTACTGCTTGCCTTTAGCTTACAGTTCAGTTGACGGTCCCGTTGTCGTTTGACTTGACCAAGTTTTCTCTTTTAAACTTAATCGTTCACTGATGTTCGTGATTGAACGATCGTAAAGGCGGCCACTGACTTGTGACTAAACGTTGTAATGTTATGCTCGCTACGAGCATTACATTACACAACCCATTCAGTTCATCACACACATGCAAATCTCGCGTTTAATGCTCGGTTTACGAGTAATCCACCATTCGTCTTTACAGTGTCGTCAAAAATGACAGACATGGAGGTCACGTTGGTATTTCTGCTAGTACGCTACTGTTATTTGAAGAATTTGTATAGAAGTAGACAACAAAACGGCGGACAGACTGTATTAGGCATTCTTCTAGATCTATCCCCTTTTTATCCGCCAGTTCCTT